>JACBKR010006357.1:0-12965 GCA_014218235.1 Colocasia esculenta | reverse complement strand
CCCAGATTGGGCCTGGTTCTTGTGCCCAAATATGCCACGTGTTCATCTTAAATTTATTGTTGAAAGATAAGTTCCGATGAGTGTCGACGCATCTTATGCACTGCGTCGACGCACAATGTTTGTACTTAGAAACAATTCACTAATTAGCACTATTGTCGACCTGATAACCATCTTGTGTTGACTTTTATGGTTATGTAGTCCACTAGTGTCGACCTGATAACCATCTTTCGTCGACTTCTATGTGTTTCTGTAGTCCACTAGATGAGCACTGGTGTCAACCTGTTAGCCATCTTGTGTCGACCTTCTAAGTGTTTCTTTTATACGTCTCTTTGAAACATAGATGGGTTTGACCTTGCACTAATTGCATCAACCTTCTGATCCCTTTTCAATTAGAGCTCACTGGATGCTTTAGGTACGTCGTCCTGATTTGTCTTTGCGTTGACCTACTGATCACTTTTCCGTTGATTGCTTACTAGATAGACCACATGTGTCGAACTAATAGCCATCTTGTGTTGACACAAGTTCTCAATTTTACACATTTGGTACCTATCATGAGTACAAATATATTAGAGTATTTAAAGCATTGATGTAATTATATATCTTAGTTAAAAAATGTCTTAGTCATCATCAAAACAAGGGATACAATAGTCTTGAACCTTGTCTTTGTCCTCATTGTCACAACGCTTAGGCCAGTCACCTTCTAGAAGCATCAGATTGGAGCGCCGCATTTGTTTCTAGTCACGTCGTGGTGTGTGACACGTTATCATTTCTCGATCGTTATGTGGATTTTGTCGTTATGGCCTAGTCAATCTTGTAACGCATTAGGTCGTGTGCATGGGAAAGTGTCAGGTTAGACTGACATGTTCTTGGTTGCACGATTATCGAGGCATTGACGGGCTTCCCTGGAAGGCATCGTTGGAGGCTGATGAAATGTTGCGGAAAACCTACTATGAAGAAATCTAGAAGGGGGGGTTGAATAGATTTCACTAAATTTTAAAAACCACTTTGATTAGAATCTTTGAGAGATTGAGTTAAGAGTAAAATCTAAAGATCAATGGCAATTCTGAATAATTTAGACAAGTTAGATGGTGATACTAACGAGCCTATCAAGCATCTAACGCAAGACACAATCAAACCACAAAGACAGGATATTTAGGGTGGTTCGGATTACACAACTGTGTATCCTACATCCACCATCCACACACACACAACACAATGGGCTTATGTTGCCAGTTCAGAAAGTCACACACAACACACACACTCTGAGATTCAGAAATCTCAGATCTGACCACACACACGAAATTGGGCACAAGGGGCCCCAATTCCACAAAACACACAGTATAGTGAGTTTGAGTTGAGGAACCAGACAGAACAATTAAGAACCAAGGTTGGAGATGTTTGGTTCGAAGGTCCTTGTTTCTACTTCAAGAATGAGGACCAGCTCTTCTACTTCGGCTCCAGAAGAAACTTCTGAAGGCTTGAATTCCTTCTCTAGATGGATCATCAATGTGTACAATGCTTCAGTTCCTTCAGATCTGGAAGCAGGTTGCCGGGTTGAAGCCTCTTCTGAATATCCTGGAATGCTCTGGAGACTGGAAGAGTAGATGGGTGTTGCGATGTTGTTCTCTAAAAGACAAGTGGATAAGGGGCATTTATAGTCCCATGGGTCCACAAAAATATCTTGGGATCTGGGGGCACGGAATTCCAGTTAAAAAGGCCCTAGCAAAAGCATCCACGTGTCACAGCATTGGATTCTGCAAAAATTCCGAAGTGTGTCGACACTACACACAGGTGTGTTGACACACCAAGCATCAGCCTCAAACTGGTCTTCGGGATAGTATGCTAGTGTCGACACACAGCTGGACTATGTCGGCACCACTGGATCCTTGCTGAAACATGGTTCTGGGATAGTGAGCTAGTGTCGACACACAACTGGACGTGTCGACACCATTGGCTTGTTTGACTTCTTATTTGAGCTGCACATGGAAGAAACATTGTGAGATATAAATGAACAGGATAGGCATGATTTTTCACATATTTATGAATCATATTTAGGTATCATCAAAATAAGAGATCCAACAATCTCCCCCTTTTGATGATGGCAACTATGATTCATCAATTAACCTTGATTTTCTCACATATGTGATTTTAAAAGCATCCTTCATGTTATTCCATGACAAAAAAAAAAAATCATCATTTCAATCAGTCAATCATGTCATGTCATTCATCTATCACAATCAAGGATCAACCATACAAGCACCCAATACCAAAATGTCCATCAGCCAAAATGTATATACCATTCACTAGCATGTTAAAAGACAACAGCCAAAATTAGACAACCAAAATACCAAATAGTCCTTTCTCCCCCTTTGACATCATCAAAATAAAACAAGAAACATCATTTAGATGGAGGTGGAGGAGGAGGAGGAATTAGAAGTAAATGTTTTCAATGTTCTCATCCTGCTTCCAAAGCAGACAAATTGGTTCTCATCTGAGTTTGCATAGTTGAAAGTCTTGTATGCAAAAGGTCTTCCATTCTATGATGGTTTTCATACATCTCTTGGAAGACACCTATGCTTTGAGCCATGTGAGGAGAGGCAGAGGATGAACCAGGAACTGTGCCATGCTGTCTGAAGTTACTGAAATCAGTCCGAAGAGCTGCCATTTCCTGATCAATGTGCAATAAGAGTCCTCATTCTGTCCATGTCTTCAACAAGATGAGCAAAGGACAAACAAGTCTTTGATACTTGAGTCACAGTTTCTTTGCTAGAATGAAGTCCTGTTGAGTATTGTCAAAGATGGAAGCTAGAACATCTTGAGTCTTGAGCTGAAGATCTTGAAGTTGGGTACAAGCATAACCCAATGTGCCAATTAACCTGTTGAATCATCTGGTGGCATGCTCAGATGCTTCTTGTTGACGAACAAACTGACCATTAACAGAGTTCTCCAATCTTTGAATTCGAAGTTCAAACCTATCAGCCATTTCTCTCATAGAAGAATTGAGATTGTCAAACTGAACTTGGAGAAATTTGTATAGCTCAGGTGGAACAGAAGATCCACCAAAGAAGTGGAAGCTGAGCTATGATATTGATGGAAAAAGTTTGGAGGGACAATCATATTGGAAGGAGGTGGGATACATGAGGTGTAGAAGGAGGCCGGTGTTTCAAAAGGAGCCTCAACTTCAACATGTGGCTGTTCCACTGGATCAGCCTGAGGAACATCAATTTCTGGAGCAATTTCCTCTTGAACATTCTCCATTGGAGGCTCTGGCTCTACAACTGGTCCTCTAATCACTTGATCTCCTTCAATTCTAAATCCCATGAACTTTTGCAAATGATGCAAACAGTATATGTTATTCTGAGGAATTTTCTGAACTTTTTCATTCACAAAGGAAACTCCAAAATGCTTGTCTCAGATATGATTTGAGACAAGATCAAATTCAGATTAATTTTCACATTCTTTTTCATACAAAACATCACAAACCTTTGAATGTCAGTCATTCTGTTCCTACCACCACCTTGAGGTGTGATAATGGTGGTAAGGATGTGATGTACCAGTCTGAGAATAGGAGGAAATGTGTTTGTATTGAATCTTGTAACATGAGTTTGTCTAGCATCCTCTTGTCATGAGAAAGCCCAGTAAGGAGAGTATAGGCTTCATGAAGATTAACTCATAGTTGCAATAATCCTCACAGCATTTGGAAAATGAAATAAATCAGAAGCTAACTCAGAAGTAAACAGGATAGCAACACCTTTGACCTCTGACTTGAACCCTTCTGTGGTATCCACCAGTTCAATTAAATTCTTGAACCAAACGAGGATAAAACGTTCTGAATTCAGAAATAAACTGTAACCATCCTTGAAATTAAAGAAGGGGATAAATTCTGGGAATGCAAGTGCAAAAGCTTCATCAGACAGCTCTACAGCCCTAGGCTTGAGAATTGACCTTCCTTCTGTAGCAATCTAGGATGGGGTGACTTCTGGAGTCCCGAGAGTCAGAAGACTCAGAAGATGAATCTTCTTCACTGGAGTCACTAGAATTCAGAAGAAGCTTCCTCCTAGGGTAGCGAGATGTCATAGGAGACTTGCCTTTACTCTGAGGAGTCTGCCGTCCCCGCTTGGATGGAGTCTCGGAAGGAGAAGACACACCTTTTCTCTTGGAAAGATCATGCCGAAACTTGCTCCTCCTTTCCGGTTGGGGCTTTTCAATCACAACGCCCCTGTAGCAGTCCTGGACTTTGCTCCTCTCCTGAGAGTGTGTTTGGGAGGCATGATGGAGGGAAGGATGAGATGAAGGATGGACGGGTTGAAGAGAGAAACTGGAAATGCAGGGAATCGTTTCAAGAGTGTTGGATGGAGGGAGATGTTCAAATAGAATGGGAAGTGCAAGTGGTAGGGTCGACTTGGGGAATAGGGCATATAAAGATGGTTTCAACACCACAAGAGGGGGGATAAGATGAACCCCCAGTTCATTTACCCTAAACAGGGACTGGAGGAAGAACCTAGTTGTGTCGACACAGCAGAATGAGTGTGTCGACCTGACAGACTATGGTGTCGGCATAGGGTGAGAGTGTGTCGACCTGACTTGGCAAAAATTGATGAATTTTTGAGAAGAATGAGAAGGAATATCTTTGACATGATGAGCAATATCTGAAATCATTATTCAGAGATTTTTTTATATGTTAAAGAAATCATTCCAATTTCTCATCATAAATCCATCATTATTCACTGGGTTGAAAGATATCTGACAAAAAATTGATCATTAAAGTTTTGAAGCACTGGGATGACAATTTAATTGACATAAAATATTCTATCCAGTCAGTTGCAGTCTTTTGTATTTTACTTAAACCAAAGTGATGTGATTTCTTCAGAATCAGGGCAATTTGTATTGAAGTTAGACACAATTAAAGGATCTGATTTAGGTTTAAGTTGTTCATTTCATTTGATTGACTTTTCTTTAATATTAAAGCAATGAGCATTCAAATGTAGTAAATCTTTTTCACTCAAGTACACATACGTTTTACACACCAGAGTCCCTGTTTACTAAAGATTTACTAATTATCCTGCCTCAGAGGTAAATGAAAACTTTTTTACTTGGAAATATACGTTATCAGACACCAATATTTCCAGTTACTTAGTTAACATTTTTATTTACCCCTTAGAACAGAGATAACAAAACACCTCATGTCACGTCCTGAGAATTACGCAGCGGATATAAATTATTCAGAAATAATTCGAGACGATACCCGAGACGTGAACAGTCGGCAAATAAGCCTCTAGCTAGCATGCACTAAATGTATAACAACATACATCATCATAGGCCCAAATATTGAACTCAACTAATCTTTTATTCAAATCTCAGCTTATTGTATTAAAAATGGAACTATTGCACTCTTAGACTATGGGATAACATGACTAGACTCAATAAAAAGGAAAAGTACAGAATACTCCTCACTTCCTACTACATGTTCTAACTCTCAAAGCAAATACTACTATAACTAGACTCATAGTTGGAACGCTCTTCACTCAGACGCATTCCCATCCTCGACTTGCTCTTCCTCTTGAACTTCATAGTCATCTAGATTGAGTAAAAGTAGGGGATGAGCAAACTAGCCTAGTAGGATTTATATCTCAATGTGCGGGCAATGATATAAGTGATTAGCAATTTAGAACTAGGTAAGCACGATGAATAACATGATATGCGTGTATGAATAAAACTCATTAAAACATGATACATGAACAAGCTAGAGAGAGAGTGATTGCGATAGAGCAAGAATATAACGAGCATATATTGTCAAGAGTGAGGTTTGTAACAAGCACGCAAGATATCATGTAAATTGCAATAAATGCAGGATGGCCATATCACGCAAGCAAGCAAGCACGCATGAGCACGATCATGTAACACTAATCAGGCATGTAGACACTAATGTACACCAAGAAAAGATCCATCAAGAATGTACACCAGGACACGTGTATGTGGTTATTGTATCTATCATTCAACAAGCAAGCAAGACTCCCAGCGCAGATGCATGCCAGTAATCATTATACCCCATGGTTAATAGTATTTTATGACTCTCCGTCATTGGGGCTAGACTGGAGCCCTTGGACACTCGCCGTGCCCGGTCAGCATCTCATGTAAAATTTTAAATGTAGATACCCACAGTCATTAATAATGGCCAGTGAGAGTTTCAAAATGTAGCATGTGTAACATCATGTTCATGACGATGATGGGAACCAGTAATAAGTAATTGAACATGATTTCATGATAACAATGGTCAAGAGATAAATTCGGTAGCATAACGGTACAATTTATACTTTAACTTAATCTTTACATTAATGGCTTTAGTCTAGATTGTAAATCACACTCACGAGAACAAGAAGAAAGGAAGTGCACGCTATCTCTAGGGAACTTCAATGGTACAACCAACTCGTAGGCCATGTGGGAATCCATGGTCAGAGGAGATTTACGGAGGCTTTAGAGAAGGTCGCTAGTCTACCGATTCGGAATGACCGGTAGAGAGTTTCCAATTTCCCAAGAAAGGGCTGCCTAACAGTGCAAGTGTGTAGTGATGTACGCATCTCAATCCACAACCATCGTTTTAAACTTGCGAAAAACACTTAACATGATGGCACGAATTGAACAATGCATTTAACTACATATGGGTTTGCAAGGTTTTAGAATAATACTTATCATTTAAAACATGGTAGAATAATGGAAAGATTGAATCACAAGTTGCATGAATGGATCATAACATTTAAAGAGCAATTAGAATATCCTTCATGTAATTAAAACTTTTAAATGGGTTAACCACTTTTAAGCCATTAAATAACCATCATGAAATGATCAGACCTAAGACATTGAAGTATATTTAAATAGACCTCAGGTACAACAGTTAAATTTGCAAGAAAACATGTGGTTTATGTAAAAAAACATCCTGAGATCGCGACGGACCCTTGTAAGGGTCGCGACGGGGTTATATCAGATCGCGACAGTGCCTTGTAAGGATCGCGACAGGCAATCGCGATGGGTGCTTATGAAGAAGGCGACATGGCTGTCAGACCCGGAGGTCAGGTCGCGACGGCGGTCCGTCGCGATCAGATCGCGACGGAATTCTTGTCATGATCTGCCTGAGAATGTGGCCTATCGAGCCGTCACGTTCTCAGGTCCTTGGCCTGCGTCTTCCAGAGAAAGGACAATGCTTTGGATTGCGGACCAGACTTTCCCTATTTTGACACAGGGTTGTTCTAAAATTAAGAACAAATTGTACAGTGCATGAAAAATCACAAACTAGTTTTAAACCAACCTAGACATGCAAGGGTGCTTCCAGTAAATCGGAATTAGAAAACTAGGATGGTTTCGATAGGCTTTAATCAAGTCAAACACAACATAAAAGCCAAGTGCAACCCGAAAACGTAGTTTCATGCAGCGACCCTCTACCATGCTTATAAATCTCTATCTATTGACATTCAGACAAAACGTTCAACACAAGACATGACGATAACAACTAGTAGAAAAACTTTCATGTTGTGAGTTTACTCTAATTCGGTCTCAAATTGCATCCAACATATAAAGAACAGAAAAATCCCTAACAGTGCGTGCGACTTGGGAAAAACACTTATAACTCAAAATCTACTCATTGGAATTCGATGAAACCAGTGGGAAATGAAAGTTAACTTGCTGCGCTACTCATTGGTATAGGATATGTTAAGGTTTGGCCCGAGAAAACCTACCTTGGATTGAAGAAGTCCCATTTTTCCAAAAAACCTGTGTTCAGACCACTTGGAGAAAACACTAATACTCCGTGTATACTGCATGGAATTTAGGCATTCCACTTGGGTTAGTATGTAGACTTGACCCTCTTTCGAGGGGTATAATCCTTTCAAGGTTTGGTTTAGGGTTGGCCTACCTTTGATCGGCTTCAAGTGGACGGTTTTTGCAGGTCGCAGCAGACGAACGGGGAAGAAGATGTCCTTCTTGTGGTCGATCCACAGCTCCCCAGTCCCCAAGAGCACCTCCACATGACCCCAGCAAGTTTTAAACTCGTCCCTAGGGTTTGGGTGAAGAGTATTTAAGCAACCAAGGTATTTAGGAGTCCTATTGTAACTAGGAAAGAAGGGTTGCGGGTTGGCTTGTGTCTTTCCAAATTTGAAATCTCTCTCCATTAGAGAGTCTTGGCCATCAAGCAACCTCCATGGGTGGGTAGGCACGAATTTGGGTTGCCAAGAGTGCAAGATCTCTCCCAATTCAACTCTAATTGCCTCTTTCTAATTTCAGCTTATTAAGCTACGAATTTCCATGCATTTTTTGCTTCATTTGATTTTTGGTCATATGTGGTCCATTGGCCCAATTATGATAATGGGTCATCCATATATAATGTTGGAAGTCTCCCGAACATTTTTATTTAATTTATGGTTGCGTTGTATTTTCGTGTTAACCGCTTTCCGACTTGTTTTCCTAGTTTGGATAATCGGTCACACTAACTCTTAAACCTAGCCCAAATGATTTTTATTGACCAAATTTCTTGATGGGTCATTAGAGGATATTATTTGAAGCCCGTATATTGATTTTATTTAATTTCTGACTCATCCAAGTACGTGTGATAATGAATTTTCAACTTATTCATGAATTACGATAATAAGTCGTGAAGCACTTTAAACTTGGCTAATCTGATTTTTCTTGACACAAATTTCTTTGTGGAACATTAGGAATAATGTGTGGGGTTGATTATAAATTTTTACGGATTTTTCGATGTGTTAGCACATACGATAATGATTTGTTGTTTTAAATACTTGATATTATGGAAATTATTTATTTCCATTTATTGAATCTTTATATAGTAAAATTTTCGGGGTGCTACACCCTCCCCCACTTAAGAGAATTTGGTCCCAAATTCATGTATAGAAAGTTATTGTACCAGTGAGGTGTACTTACTTGCGAATAGCTCCGAGTATCTTTTGCGCATTGCTTCCTCGGTTTCCACGTGTCGTCTTCATCCTGTGTTGATTCATAACCCTTACCAGTGGGATGATCTTGTTCCTTAATTGGCGCAGTTCCAGGTCCACGATCTAATTGGCTCTTGATATGTTCTGTCTTTGTTGAATTCCAGGAGCTCATATTCTATGACATGCCACGGATCCAGTACGTACTTTTTCAACATGGATACGTGGAACACATTGTGTATTCATCCATTTGTGGAGGTAAAGCGAGACGATATGCCACCTCGCCAATTCTTTCAAGGATTTCGAAAGGCCGACAAACCTTGGTGACAACTTGCCTTTAATGCAAATCGCCTGATCCCATGGCCTGGAGACACTTTTAAGAATACATGTTCCCCAACCTGAAACTCTAGGTCTCTTCTTCTATATCTGATATGCCTTTTGTCTTTGCTGCGCCACGCCATTCTTTCTTTAATAAGCTTTACCTTCTCTGTGGTTTCCCCATCATCTCTGTTCCTAGCATTGTTTTTCGCCAACTTCATACCAGCATATTGGAGATCGGCAACTCCTGCCATAGAGTGCTTCAAAGTGCCATTTGAATGCTAGCTTGATAGCTATTATTGTAGGCGAACTCCACAAGAGGTAAGTGTTCGTGCTAGCTACCTCCAAAATCTAGGACACTGCTAAGCATATCTTCAACACCTGGTTGTTCTCTCCGTCTGACCATCTGTCTGTGGATGGAAAGTTGTGCTAAAGTTTAGTTTAGATCCCAAGGAGTAGTGCAGTCCTTTCCAAAGTGGGATGTAAACCTAGGGTCTCTATCAGACACGATAGACACGGGTACTCATGTAATCAGACTATTTCCTTCACATACAATGCCGCCAGAACATCTACGACAACTATTCTTCAAGGGCAAGAAGTGAGCCGACTAGTTAAGCGGTCGCAATAAACCAGATACCATCGAATCCAACTTTAGATCTGGGTAGTCTGAAAATAAAGTCCATCCCTATCCATTCCCATTTCCATGCCGGGATTTCTAGGGGGTTGAGTTACCCGCGGGTCGCAAGTGTTCCGCCTTGACTTTTGACATGTAAGCATCGGGCGACATATTCCGCCACCTCTCTCTTCATATTAGGCCACCAAAAGCTTCTTTCAAATCTTGATACATTTTGGTAGTTCCAGATGAATGGTATACCTGGTCTTGTGAGCTCATCCATAATCATTTTCTTTGTCTCCGCATGGTCGGGTACACAGACTCGATCCGGAACAATAGTCTACCATCTTCAGTTAATGAGAAATCCGGCTGGTCTAGATTAGCCTTAATCTCACAACTACAGGGTCATTGTCTTGGAGTGTTGTGATGTCCTCCAATAGTGTAGGTTGTGCTCTAACAACTGCAACAAGGCATCCCTTCTCTTTGATGTCAGCATCAATATTTAACTTGGTGAAGTCTTCTAATAACTTCCATTCGTCCACCATTAAACTTGACAATGTGATCATTGGCTTTCTACTTAGAGCATCTGCCACAACATTTACTTTTCCTGGATGATATTGAATCGTGAAGTCGAAGTCTTTGAGATACTCCAACCACCTCCGCTGTCTCATATTCAAGTCCTGCTGAGAAAACAGATACTTCAAGCTTTTATGGTCAGAAAACACAATGAATTTCTCACCATATAGATAATGACGCCATATCTTCAAGGCGAAGACTACAGCAGCTAGCTCCAGATCATGTACATGATAATTATCCTCGTGCTTCTTCAATTGTCTGGACGCGTAGCATATAACTTTCCCATTTTGCATCAGCACACAGCCAAGGCCGATCCCGGATGCATCGGTGTATACTTCAAAACTACCCCCAGCAACTGGCAGTGTCAGTACGGGTGCCGAGGTAAGGTGCCCTTTCAATGCCTTGAAACTTTCTTCACATTCATCAGTCCATGCAAATGGATTCTCCTTCCTGGTAAGCCTGGTCAATGGTACAACTATCTTTGAGAAATCTTTAATGAAGCGACGATAATAACCGGCTAAACCCAGAAAGCTCCTAATCTCCGACATAGTTGTCGGCCTTTCCCAATTCTTTACTGCCTCCACCTTAGATGGATCCACAGAGATTCCCTCCTTGGATATGATGTGACCAAGGAAAGACACTTCCTCCATCCAGAATTCACACTTACTAAGTTTAGCATAGAGTTGATTATCTCTGAGCACTTGAGCAACCTTCAAGTGTTCCTCGTGTTCTTCTTTGGATTTGGAGTAAATAAAGATGTCATCAATGAACCACTATAAACTGGTCCAAGTATGGCCTATAAATATTGTTCATAAGTTGCATGAAAGCCGCTGGAGCATTTGTTAAACCAAACGGCATGACCACGAACTCATAGTGACCATATCTACTCCGGAATGCAGACTTGTGAATATCCTCCTCCTTTATTCTTAGTTGATGGTAGCCTGATCTTAGATCTATCTTGGAGAAATATTGTGCACCGGAGATCTGGTCAAACAGCTCGTTGAGCGAGGCAGTGGATACTTATTCTTTATTGTCAACTGGTTTAACTGACGGTAATCAATGCATAGCCTCATTGTCCCGTCCTTCTTTCTGACAAATAGCACTGGCGCTCCCCACGGGGATGTGCTAGGCCTGATAAAACCCTGGTCTAGCAATTCTTGGATCTGTCTTTTCAACTCCTACAATTCAACAGGGGACATGCGATACGGAGCTTTTGAAACAGGGGCTGCCCCAGGGAGTAACTCAATGGTGAAGTTTACCTCCCGCTCAGGTGGTATACCAGGTAATTCCTCTGGAAATACATCAGGATAGTCCCTGGCTATTGGAATGTCTTCTAGGGTTGGTTTCTTCTTTTCAGTTGCCAAGACGGAAATTAGGAAAGCATCACAACCCTGGTTGATCAGCTTAGAAGCCTTTAGGGAGGATATCAAGATAGGGTGTTTGTGATAACGGGTGCCAAGTAGTGATAGAGTTGGAAGGTTTGGTCTTTTAAAAGTGACCCTCCTATGGCGACAGTTTACATCAGCATCATATTCAATTAGCCAATCGACACCCAAAATGGCATCATAACCCTTCATGTCTAAACAGATAAGGTCGGCAGGGAGATTGTGTCCTCCAATTATAGTTTCGCATTTCGGCAAGTAGTGAGTGAGTTCAGATTCTGAGCCTAGTGGAGAGGCTACAGTGATCTTGGATTTCAAGGGTACAGATTTGACAGGTAGAGTTGCAGCAAATGTGGTGGAAATAAATGAATATGCAGCTCCAGTATCAATAAGCACAAATGCAGGTTGCGAGTGTATGAAAATGGTACCTTCCACCATACCCCCTTCCTCGGTAGGTCAGCTTCTAGGACAGCATTAAGGCGTCCTTGACGTCGTGGTACATTCGGGGCTTGACTGGTTGGTCCTTCATCATTGGACAGTCAGGAATACGGTGGTCACGACCACCACATCTCAAGCATGCCCCGAGCTTCTTCCAGCATTCTTCAGCTCGGTGCCCTGGTTTATCACATAATTCAGTTTTTGACCAACTGCCTACCTTCCACTTTGACTCTCTTGTCTCCAGTAACATCTCTTCCGACATTCGACCTCTTGTTGTTGTTGTTGACGTTGTTTTACGAAAAGTTGGAGCAATATTAGGTGCTCCCTTCTTGACGAAGACCGGCTTGGAGTTGTCCTTGCCCCTCATGCCCTCTACTTTGGCCATGGTGTCTTCTACCAGCTGAGCTCTTTGGACCATCTCAGTGTAAGTTTGAATGTTGTGTGGTCCAGACTTTCAATGAACATGGGCCTGAGCCCATCCATGAACCGATTTGCCTTAAGTTTTCAGTTCCAACCAAGTGTGGGGCATACACAGCAAGACGTGCGAACTGAGCCTCATACTCAGACACGACATTCCTTTCTGTTTTAGTGCGGCAAACTCCGCTGCCTTCTTCTCCTTGACTCTCTCAGAGAAATACTTTCCCCAGAATATCTCCAGGAATCCGGCCTTCCAGTTCGCCAACATTAGGCAGGTGGGCG
>JACBKR010006356.1:0-13026 GCA_014218235.1 Colocasia esculenta | reverse complement strand
TAGGGCAATTTGTCTTTAGATGATGCCCCGGCTGCTTCATTCATGGCAGATAGGTTATCCTTCTTATGTCTTTTCTGTATATCGTTTTCCTAGTTGTTACTTCATCTTTGCAATATTCTTTGCATACACTTGATAGGAAGGCTTCTTCTCACTATCTATACCTACTTATGCTTTCACTGGTCATGGCACAGTCTTTGCTTGGCTCTTTGCTTTAAGCATGCTAACTTATTCTTCGAGGTGCTTTTTTCCCCCAGTCTCTCCATATTGTATCTTTAGCCATGAGAGACCAATGATTTTTCTAATGAATTGAGGAGAGTCCATCGCTTCCTGGCACGCACGCCCCAATATTTAGCAGCGGAATAATACCGGGGGATGTGAACGATACAAACCGGCGTATCATAGTTGAATAGTGCAGAGTCCCCATCAACGAAAAAATACACACGAATATAATAACAATTCAGAATAAAAAAACTATAATTGTTCACCAAAAGTATACTTTATTTCATTCCATTCAACTAGATACAACCTCACATAAGAAGAATCAACCAAAGGGTCCATCATTCAAATAAAAACCAGAAAAGTTCCTATTACATAGACTACTCAAATTTCTATTTCTAAACTGTCATCTATTTCTAGGACGGGTGCTCGTCACTCTTGCCCAGTCCCATCTGACTCCACTGGTTCTTCATCACTACCTGAAAAAGGGCAGGATGATAGGGGTGAGCGAACTAGCTCAGTAGGATTTTACATCTCAATAACGTGCGGGCACTAGTATACATGATTAACATTTTAATAGGCAGATATGCATATGAATATGCTGACAATGCATGCTTTTCTAACAAGTTGAATAGCAAAGTAGAACGGATATATCAGATCAAATGTCGAGTTTCATATACAATGGACGATAATTCAAGATAAAATCATGTCGAAAAGATTGGCCATATTCAAGCAGAGCTCATGTGTTCACAAGAACAACGTATCATATCATGTCAAGTCAAACTTATCAAGTCAAACAGGAGGCACATTTTCACAATCTTGCATGTCAGTTGTGCTATGCCAAGCACCAAGAGTCCATACTCCCGCGGTTAACAAGTACGTTGGGGCGCTCCTCCCCAGGACCGGACAGGGCCCCTATTGCACAGGCATTGGATCAAGTTTTGGACCGGAGTCCCACGTTGTGCCGAACAAACATATTCATATTATGGCCACAGAGTTTCAATGACAAGCTCATAGTAAAAAGAACATGATCATTCATAGAGTCAAGGAATGACAAACAGCTCAAAAGAACAAGGCAGGATACGACGTATCTTATGTTTCATAGTTCATTAATGTCTTGACATGAGGATGTTTCTAAAGACAGATCGTATGTAGAACATGTGCTTTCCTAACATGTATGCATATGACAATAATTAATTGAACACCGGAAAACATGTAACCATGAAACTCATATGCAAATCATAACATTAACACCACTAACATGTCCATACTAACATGTATTCATCCCCACATTCATATCATATTCTTATCTTATCAATTGACAATAAGCAAGATCACAAGATAATCCAATGAACATAAGTCAATCAAAATTACACATTAGAATCATATTCATATCATTACTATTTTTCAATGGGTTGATTTATTTTAGGTCCATGCATACTATATAACATCATGCACATGCTAGTAGACATCATGAGATGATTAGACCTAAATCATGCAAATTTCTTGTAAGGTAGTGTCGACACTAGATCAAGTGGTGTCGACACCATGCTCCAAACACAAGACACAATCATGCAAAACTGTTCAGGTAGTGTCGACACTAGTTCAGGTAGTGTCGACACAGTGCATCAATTACAAGGAAAAAGGTCAAGTAGTGTCGACACTAGTCCAGGTAGTGTCGACACAGTGCTTCAAATGCAAGGCAAAACAGTCAAGTAGTGTCGACACAGTCCAGGTAGTGTCGACACTAGAGACAGCTCCCAGAACACCTTCTGGCCAAGCTGGGACAGTGTGTCGACACTAGTTCAAGTAGTGTCGACACTAGAGGCCTTCCAAGAACACCTTCTGGGCTGTTTTGGGACAGTGTGTCGACACTATTCCAAGTAGTGTCGACACTAGAGCCCTTCCAGAACAAAACTCATGAGTCATGTGGAACCCGAAAACACATGCCATGCAGCGATTCACTTCCAACTCTTATAACTCTCTAACATTGACATTTGGACAAAAGTTCAACATGAAAGATGAAGAGGACAACTAGTAGAAGACTTTTGATGTTGAGGGTTTGATCAAATTCGGTCTCGAATCCCAAAAACATGTGAAGAACAAAAATCAAGTGAACCCGAAATCACAGTATCAGCAGAGACTCTCTTATCATGCTCCTAACTCTCTAAACGAAAAACCTTTGGACAAAACGTCCAACATAGAAGATGATCGTGACTTCAAATAGAAGAACTTCATGAAGAAAGTTTAGTCAAATTCGGTCTTGAATCGTGTGCACAATAAGACGAACGGGAAAAGCCCTAACTGTGCAAGACTTCGGGAAAATCACCAATACACGATGAATACTCCATGAAATTGGGAAATCAAGTGCAAATGAACATAGACTCGATGCTCTACATGATGGTATAGGTTTTCTTTAATCTTGGCCCGAGAACACCTACCTTTACGAAGATCTAAAACCCGTTGATGTTCTGGATGCAACAGAAGATGCAGGGGATGAAGCTCCGGGTTCCCAGCCTTTCTCCTCTCCTCAGAAGTTCTAGCCTGCCTCCAAACGACCCCAACTTGTTGTTAAACCTTCCCCAAGAGTTTTAGGACGAGTTCTTATAGTTTTAGGATGTTGTTAAGAGTCCTAACGATACTAGGAAAGGGGCTACGAGCTCTGTTTCCTAGTTTCCAGGAATCTGGGATTCCCTTACCCAAAAGAGGTAGCAAAGGTTTAGGAAACCACCAATTGGGATTGAGTTCGGTTTTGGCTTACCTTACATGACTACTCATCCATAATTTAACCCTAAATTACCCTCACTAATTACTGCATAATTACATACACGAATTTCTGGGCAATTTCCTGTCCTAGTTTATTCATATCCTTGGGCCAAATATCTCTATTGGCCCAATCTTGTAATAGGTCATTAACACATGGTATTGGAAGTCTCTCCAATACGTTTATTAATTTATCCCTCTATATTTCTGAAATTTTAAATTGCTAAATTTCGGGGTGTTACATCCTCCCCCACTTAAGAAATTTGGTCCCCAAATTTACGCATAATGGTGTAGTTCGTACCTGAGATAGTTCCGGGTGGTTTTTCTTCATTCTTTCCTCTGTTTCCAGGTAGCATTAGTAACTCCGTCTCGACTCCATTGGACCTTCACCATAGGTATGGTACGATTCCTGAGTCGTTGAATCTTCCGATCCAACAGTTTGATTGGCTTCTCTTCATAAGTCAGGTCCTCCCGAATCTCCAAGTCCTCGTGGTCAATTACATGGTCGGCATTGAATAAGTACTTCCGCAGCATGGATATGTGGAACACATTATGCACGTTTGCCAGTTGCGGAGGTAGTGCAAGTCTATACGCCACTGACCAATTCTTTCCAGAATTTCAAATGGCCCTATGAATCTGGGACTTAGTTTTCCTTTGATCCCAAATCTTTGTATTCCCCTTGAAGGTGAGACCTTCAAGAAAACATGTTCGCCAACCTGAAATTCCAGCTCTCTCCTTCTCTTGTCTGCATAACTCTTCTGTCTGGATTGTGCTATCTTCAGACGTTCCCTGACAATCTGAACCTTCCGGACAGTTGCCTCAATCAAGTCGGGTCCAACCCATTGGTTCTCCCCAACCTCTTCCCAACAAAGGGGTGATCTGCAACTCCTGCCATATAAGGCTTCAAATGGAGCCATTTTGATACTAGCCTGATAGCTGTTGTTATAAGCAAACTCCATCAAGTACAACTGATCATCCCATCGACCTTTGAAATCCAGCACCAGAGCACGAAGCATATCCTCCACAATTTGATTGGTCCTTTCAGTTTGTCCATCAGTCTGAGGATGGAAGGCAGTACTAAAGTTTAGTTTAGTACCATTGCTGCTTGTAACCCTTCCAGAAGTGTGAAGTAAATCTAGGGTCCCGATCTGATATTATGCTAGATGGAACCCCATGCAGTCTAACTACTTCCTTAACATATAGAGCGCCAACACATCCACTGACCATGTACTCTTGATCGGCAAGAAGTGAGCCGACTTAGTCAATCGATCAACTATTACCCAAATTGCATCCATACCACCTCTAGTCTTGGGCAATCCCATGATAAAGTCCATACCGATACTATCCCACTTCCACTCTGGAATTTCTAGTGGTAGCAGTCCACCAGCTGTACGAAAATGCTCGGCTTTGACTTTCATGCATGTTAAACAGTATGCCACATGATCGGCCACATCCCTCTTCATGTTTGGCCACCAGTACGCCCTTTTTAAATCTTGGTACATCTTTGTTGATCCTGGATGAATCGTATATTTGGACTGGTGAGCTTCATTCAGTAACCTCTTCTTGAGTTCTCCATGATCAGGGACACATGTTCTACCTCGGAATAATAATCTTCCTTCTGCTGATAGAGTAAAGTCAGGTCTTTGTCTCTAGCTTCTCCCTGATCTGAACTAAGAATGGATCTTCTCCCTGTTTCTCCTTGATTTCGGTCAGTAGACCGGATTGTATCTGGAGATTGGAAATCATTACTTGTTTCTCCTTCTTTCCATGTCTAAATTCAAGCTTGCAAATTGCTCCAGTAACTTCCATTCTCCAACATCATACTAGCTAGCATAGCTCCTGGTTGTCTACTTAGAGCGTCTGCCACTACATTGGCTTTCCCAGGGTGATATTGAATGGAAAAGTCAAAGTCCTTAAGGTACTCTAACCACCTTCTTTGTCTCATGTTCAGCTCCTTCTGTGAGAACAAGTATTTCAAACTCTTGTGGTCAGAAAAGACTTTAAATTGCTCACCATAGATATAATGCCTCCAAATCTTCAAGGCGAATACTACAGCTGCTAACTCCAGGTCATGAACCGGTAGTTCACTTCGTGTGGATCTTCAACTGTCTTGAGGCATAAGCTATTACTTTCCCTTGTTGCATTAAGACGCATCCCAGACCTATTCCAGAAGCATCTGAATAAATTTCAAATCCTCCCTCTTCAGTGGGTAAGGCGAGGACAGGAGCAGTGGTCAGACACTTCTTCAAGTTGTTAAAGCTTCCCTCACAATCATCAGTCCACACAAACGGATTTTCCTTCGGGTCAGCTTGGTTAATGGCACTGCAATCTTTGAGAAATCCTTTATAAACCTTCGGTAATATCCTGCTAGACCTAGGAAGCTCCTGATCTCAGTGACGCTTGTCGGTCTTTCCCATTTCAGAACAGCCTCAACCTTTGATGGATCAACAGCGATACCATCTTTGGTTACCACATGTCCTAGAAAGGATACCTCCTCAAGCCAGAATTCACATTTACTTAACTTGGCATATAGTTTGTTCTCCCTTAAAATCTGCAATGAAATCCTCAAATGCTCCTCATGCTCTTCCTTTGTCTTGGAATAGATCAATATATCATCGATGAATACCACCACAACTTATCAAGATATGGGCGATAAATGCTATTCATCAGCTGCATGAAAACTGCAGGGGCATTTGTTAGTCCAAAAGGCATAACAATAAATTCATAATGCCCATACCTGCTTCGGAAGGCAGTCTTGTGAATGTCTTCTCCTTTGATCCTCAATTGATGATAACCGGATCGGAGATCTATTTTAGAGAAGTATCTAGCTCCAGATAATTGATCAAACAACTCATCAATTCTCGGCAGAGGGTATTTGTTCTTGATGGTTAACTGATTCAGTTGTCTGTAATCTATGCATAGCCTCATCGACCCATCTTTCTTCTTGACGAAGAGGACAGGTGCACCCCATGGCGATGTGCTTGGTCGGATGAAACCCTTCTCTAACAGTTCCATCAGTTGCTCTTTTAATTCTTTCAGTTCTGCGGGGACATTCTATATGGTGCCCTAGATACCGGTGCTGCACCAGGGACCAATTCGATGGTAAAATCGACCTCTCGCTCCAGGAATTCCTGGCAAGTCTTCGGGGAAAACATCAGCGTATTCGCTGACGACATGGATGTCCTCTACTTTGACTTCCTTCTTTGCAATGACTACAGCAGCAAGAAAGGCCATACAACCTTTCCTCATCATCCTTTTGGCTTGTAGTGCAGAGATAAGTGACAATCTCCTGCGGTTTCTATCCCCTGTGAACACTAGTTTTGGGTACTGGCTAAAAGTTACCCGACTTCTCCTGCAATTTATACTAGCCCCATGTTCAGACATCCAGTCTGCTCCCAGTATCACATCATACCCCGCCATGTCCATACATATTAAATTTGCTGGTAGGTTTTGGGTTTCAATCAACACCTCACTGGATGGTATATGGTTTGTAAGATTGGTACCCGGACCAATCGGGTTGACACAACTATTCCGGATTTCATTGGGACGGGTTTCACAGGTAGGGTATCAATAAATGTTTGAGATATGAAGGAGTGCGTAGCTCCCGTATCAAAGAGAACATATGCGGGTCGGGAAAGAATAGTAAGTGTACCTTCCACGATACCTCCTTCTTCAGCAGTTTCTGGTTCCTGGACAGCTTGCAGTCGGCCTTGCCTCTTCTGTCCATTCGACGTTTGTCCTGAGGGGCTTGTTCTTTCAACATTGGGCAGTCCGAGATCCTATGGTCACGACTCCCACAGCGTAGGCATCTCCCTTGCGCTCTCCAGCATTCTTCAGTCCGATGACCAGCTCTGTCACAATGTTTACACCTTTCTCCCGTTGTCACCATTACTTGCTTACCTAACTCCTTCGGCTTTTTATCCGCTGGTTCATTTACCCCGCCACTGGGCCTTTTCTTCCCAATAGTCGGCTGATACCTCCCAGCAGAAGACACTTGTTCTCGTTTCACGGATTTTCCCTTAATCCTTTCGGCAGTCTCCATGGCATCTTCCAATAGTTGAGCCTTCTTAACCATTTCAGCATAAGTTTGAATGTCCATTGGCGCCAGTTGGGTGATGAACTGGGGCCTCAAGCCATTCAGAAAGCGTTTCGCCTTCATCCTTTCTGTCCCAATCAAGTGAACAGCGTATCGGGACAGCCGAGAGAATTGGGCCTCATACTCAGCCACATTGAGTCCTCTCTGCTTCAAAGCCGCAAATTCGGCTGCTTCCCTTCTTGGACCCTCTCAGAAAAGTACTTGGCGTTGAAACGCTCAATGAACTGAGCCCATGTTAGTTGTTGTCCATTTAGGGTTGCTTCTACCGACTCCCACCATGCCCTGGCATCCTTTTCCAACTGGAAAGTCGCCAGGAGTACCTTGTTCTGGTCTGTGCATTGCATAACCTTGAATATCCTTTCAATCTCTTTAACCCAGTGTTCAGCAACATCTGGGTTAGTACTCCCTTCAAACCTAGGCGGATCCATGTTCCGGAATTCCGGTGGAGCTCACCGGCTCCGCGGTTACCTCCACCTTGGGTGGCTTGTAAGATAGCCTGAGTCAAGTTCTGTATGGTTCGTTGCATGTCCCTAGCCTGGGCACGTTCTGCGGCCATTGAGGTAATAATCACCTTCAAGATAATAATGTGAGTTAGTCATCTAAATATATCACATGTGACTTCTATTCCCATGGCTCTACCCAAGCTCACATTAGGTACGACAGGTTTGACTCGTGTATCTAGTTTCATTCTATGTTCCTAATCCCTTGGACCCTAAAGTTCAGGCTCTGATACCAACTGTCACGCCCCCGATATTTAGCAGCGGAATAAATACCGGGGGACGTGAACGATACAAACCGGCGTATCACAGTTGAATAGCAGAGTCACCATCGAATATAATAACCATTCAAGACTATAATTGGTCACCAAAAGTATACTTTATTTCATTCCATTCAACTAGATACAACCTCACATAAGAAGAATCAACTAAAGGGTCCATCATTCAAATAAAACTTCCAAAAAGTTTCACTATTACATAGACTACTCAATTTCTATTTCTAAACTGTCATCTATTTCTAGGACGGGTGCTCGTCACTCTTGCCCAGTCCCCCACTCTCCACTGGTTCTTCATCACTACCTGAAAAAGGGCAGGATGATAGGGGTGAGCGAACTAGCTCAGTAGGATTTACATCTCAATAACGTGCGGGCACTAGTATACATGATTAACATTTTATAGGCAGATATGCTTATGAATATGCTGACAATGCATGCTTTTCTAACAAGTTGAATAGCAAAGTAGAACGGATATCATATCAGAATCAAATGTCGAGTTCCATATACAATGGACGATAATTCAAGAATAAAATCATGTCAGAAGAGATTGGCCATATTCAAGCAGAGCTCATGTGTTCACAAGAACAAACGTATCATATCATGTCAAGTCAAACTTATCAAGTCAAACAGGAGGCACATTTTCACAATCTTGCATGTCAGTTGTGCTATGCCAAGCACCAAGAGTCCATACTCCCGCGGTTACAAGTACGTTGGGGCGCTCCTCCCCAGGACCGGACAGGCCCCTATTGCACAGGCATTGGATCAAGTTTTGGACCGAGTCCCCCGTTGTGCCGAACAAACATATTCATATTATGGCCACAGAGTTTCAATGACAAGCTCATAGTAAAAAGAACATGATCATTCATAGAGTCAAGGAATGACAAACAGCTCAAAAGAACAAGGCAAGATAACGACGTATCTTATGTTTCATAGTTCATTAATGTCTTGACAAGAGATGTTTCTAAAGACAGATCGTATGTAGAACATGTGCTTCCTAACATGTATGCATATGACAAATAATCAATTGAACACCGGAAAACATGTAACCATGAAACTCATATGCAAATCATAACATTAACACCACTAACATGTCCATACTAACATGTATTCATCCCCACATTCATATCATATTCTTATCTTATCATTGACAATAAGCAAATCACAAGATAATCCAATGAATGACATAAGATCAATCACAATTACACATTAGAATCATATTCATATCATTACTATTTTTCATGGTTTGATTTATTTTAGGTCCATGCATACTATATAACATCATGCACATGCTAGTAGACATCATGAGATGATTAGACCTAAATCATGCAAATTTTGTAAGGTAGTGTCGACACTAGATCAAGTGGTGTCGACACCATGCTCCAAACACAAGACAAAATCATGCAAAATTGGTCAGGTAGTGTCGACACTAGTTCAGGTAGTGTCGACACAGTGCATCAAATACAGGCAAAAAGGTCAAGTAGTGTCGACACTAGTCCAGTAGTGTCGACACAGTGCTTCAAATGCAAGGCAAACAGTCAGTAGTGTCGACACAGTCCAGGTAGTGTCGACACTAGAGACAGCTCCCAGAACACCTTCTGGTCAAGCTGGGACAGTGTGTCGACACTAGTTCAAGTAGTGTCGACACTAGAGGCCTTCCCAGAACACCTTCTGGGCTGATTTGGGACAGTGTGTCGACACTAGTCCCAGTAGTGTCGACACTAGAGCCCTTCCAGAACAAAACTCATGAGTCATGTGAACCCGAAAACACATGCCATGCAGCGATTCACTTCCAACTCTTATAACTCTCTAAATTGACATTTGGACAAAACGTTCAACATGAAAGATGAAGAGGACAACTAGTAGAACTTTGATGTTGAGGGTTTGATCACAATTCGGTCTCGAATCCCGATAAACATGTGAAGAACAAAAATCAAGTGAAACCCGAAATCACTGTATCAGCAAGACTCTCTTATCATGCTCCTAACTCTCTAACGAAAACCTTTGGACAAAACGTCCACATAGAAGATGATCGTGACTTCAAATAAAAGAACTTTTATGAAGAAAGTTTGTCAAATTCGGTCTTGAATCGTGTGCACAATAAGACGAACGGGAAAAGCCCTAACTGTGCAAGAATTTGGAAAAATCACCAATACACGATGAATACTCCATGAAAATTGGGCAAATCAAGTGAAAATGAACATAGACTCGATGCTCTACATGATGGTATAGGTTTTCTTTAATCTTGGCCCGAGAACACCTACCTTTACGAAGATCTAAAAACTCGTTGATGTTCTGGATGCAACAGAAGATGCAGGGGATGAAGCTCCGGGTTCCCAGCCTTTCTCCTGCTCCCCAGAAGTTCTAGCCTGCCTCCAAACAACCCCAAATTCATTGTTAAACCTTCCCCAAGAGTTTGAGGATGAGTTCTTATAGTTTTAGGATGTTGTTAAGAGTCCTAACGATACTAGGAAAGGGGCTACGAGCTCTGTTTCCTAGTTTCCAGGAAATCTGGGATTCCCTTACCCAAAAGAGGTAGCAAAGGTTTAGGAAACCACCAATTGGGATTGAGTTCGATTTTGGCTTACCTTACATGACTACTCATCCATATTTTAACCCTAAATTACCCTCACAAATTACTGCATAATTACATACACGAATTTCTGGGCAATTTCCTGTCATAGTTTATTCATATCCTTGGGCCAAATATGCTCTATTGGCCTAATCTTGTTATAGGTCATTAACACATGGTATTGGAAGTCTCTCCAATACGTTTATTTATTTACCCCTCTATATTTCTGAATTTTAAATTGCTAAATTTCCGGGGTGTTACACTTCCTCTATAGAAGTGACTTTGGGAGTCCATATGTTGTTAAGGATCTTAGTATTTTCCCTTACCATGTCTCCTATCTCATATAATTTTCCAAGTCCAGTTAGACCATTTGTGATATTTGTAATCGACTATACATTTGAGAGATGGATTCACCATAAACTTTCATACTGAGTCACCAAACTATCTATCCTTGTTTCTTTAACCTTATGTGTCTCTATATAGATGAGTCTCAGCTTATACCCACATATCTTTAGCGCCATTTTTCAAGAAGATATTCTGTTGAACTCCTTCTTGCTTAAAGAACGACACAATATACTCTTGCTTTGTTGTTCAAGGATATCTTCTTTCTTTCTTCATCTGTCCATTCTTTCTTGGGCTTTGGAGATTTTGAGATCACCATCTTCTATGATGCTCTAGATATGGTAGTTGAAGCCTTGGTAATAGTTGTAGTCTTCTCCATGAACAGTGGAGGCCTATTGACAGACTGACCATCTGCATAACCTTGGGCTGTCATTTGATCTTTGCTCTAGGATCTTTAGATCTTCTTGATTTTTATACCAAGACTTTGATACCACTTGTGTTGGCCCACTTGTTATGGCAGCAGGACTAAACTAGAAGGGCGAGGGGGTGGGTGAATATGTAATAATAATAATAAAAAATGAAACAAGAATCACCACGTAAAAATGTTTGGTTAGTATAAATAAACGTGCGGAATGGAAATTTAAAGGCGCGGAAGCAAGCACACAAGGAACACAAAGATTTATCCTAGTTCGGCCCTTCCAAATGGAAGTCTACATCCAGTCCCCAAGCAAAACTTGAGATTTTACTAACCAAGGGTATAGTCCCCCCTTAGGAACATACAACACCCAGCCCCTACTGGCCTTCTTCTCTTTCCAGGCAAGAAGCAACCTAGTTCTTTTCTAGGCTCAAAAGCAAACCGCTTGAACAACCTCAGCATAGTTACACTACCAGACACAAGCTAGTCTTCTTCTATTTTCGGGTAAGAAGGCAACCCACTTCTCTTATAGGTCACGAAGCCAACCTCCTGGTACAAAACCTAGTGCAGTTCTTCTCTTAACACAAGGGGAACACTTGCACAACAAGCCTTCTCTTCCAACTAAAGAGGAATATTTCTAAACATAGAAGCTAGGACCTGAAGCCTCTATATCAAGCTCAATATAAACAATGAAATGCTTGATCTGAGACTGAGCCTAAGAAGGAAATAGTTTACAAGATGAGACTCTCCTTAGGCTAAGCCCCAGCTCTCTCTCTCTCTCAAATACACAAAGACACACAAAGAGAGAATTAGGAAGAAGAAGACACTTGAATGCTTCTGTTTGAATGGGCTTGAGATCTTTCTTTCTTTCTTTGAGTGTGTATGGAGTTGGATGCTCACTGGGTGTACACTCCTTGAATGATATTCAAGTTTTTCTCTATTCTTATTCTTCTTCTTCTACTTTTGTTTCTCCTTTATATGAAGTAGCTTGAAGAGATCCGTTGACAGATGGCCGTTGGAGTTTCAGGGCTTTTTTCACTTGAGTCTAACGGCTTTCTCCTTGTGCCTACTGGCTACTTGGAATGGAGGAAGATATTCTAGTTGGTGCACACCTCCAAGGATGCCAGCAACAGGTCCAAGATGTTGACTATGAGTAGAAGTGAACCCGCAGACTTTAAATGCAAGATAGTGTTATATAGAAATAGATATATCCATTTGTCACCATATAAAGCATAAGAAGAGTGTTATAAGAAGGAAAAACTGTAAAGCACTTTCTGCAAGGAGTTGTGTCCCTGGACTAACCAATCCATAAACAGATATCTTAGAATACTTACATGAGAAGATGTGTTTCCAAGAAAGATATGTTCCTTTCAGTTCAGACATAACGTATTAGAAGACTTATCATGAAAAAGATAGTTAGTCAAAAAGTCGTACTACATAAGAATTATATCCAACAACAGACTTGCTAGCCCCCGGAGTTTTGGGGTCTGCTGCGCAGCATGTCAGAGAAGTAGACGTCCATATCGCTGGACGTTTATATAAGCATTGGCGTCCATCGAGGTGGACACTGACTATCATGGACGTCCATCCAGTTGACGACAATTGGCCCTTCGTCCAGAACTAAAATCATGCTTACAATATACTATTATATACATGAAACCTAGGTAGTATAATGTACACCCTATTACACCATGCATTCAAATAATATTACCATCTAATTAACATATGCATACATAAGTATAACTAGCTAATATGTACATAGCTATTTACATATGAATATTACAAGTTACACAAATCATGACTCAACATACAATAAATAAAATGACAACAAATTCGAGGGCCTTACACCCTCT
>JACBKR010006355.1:0-13023 GCA_014218235.1 Colocasia esculenta | reverse complement strand
ACTGTGTAACAGTTACACACTTATTTCTTAAGTCTGTAACAGTTACACACTTACGAAGTAAGTGTGTAAGTATGTAAGTATGTAAGTTAATAATAAAATAAATTAGTATGATACTTGTACTTTATCATCAGGTTAGTAACACATGCATTTATTATTACTAATTTAAATAAATTTTCATAAAGGCAGTGTACATAATATAGGTAGCCTAAGTGTGTAACTGGGTAACACCAATATGAAAATTAAATGGTCACATAGAAACATAATTGTTAGGTTACAGAATTACTATCTACCTTGAATAAAGCGGACTGTGACCTGGTCCTTCGCCTTCCTTCACCCCTTGTCAGCGACGAGGTGAGAGGGCTTTTACCACCCTTTCTTTCTTTCTCCCTGCTGGAGGCATCTTTGAAGTTGCTGTGGGAGGCACAATTTCTCAAACCAGTGCATCTAGGGTCTGCATGATAGTGTCCATGTCCTGGCCCACATCCTTCTTTGGCGCTTCTATGCCTTCTCGCCTCATGATGGAGAGCTCCCATGTTCCTCTCCCCCTTTCTCCTTCTCTGTGGACATCACGTCCACCTCTTGACCTCCCTCCTCCTTGGTCCGTCGCCATCACTGTCCTGCACTTTTCCTCTTCATCTCTTCCCACATTCTCCTTTTCTTCTTCTCTTCCTTCGCTTAGACAATTTTTCTAATTTTTTTTTGTATTTTTCTCTCTTCTTTTCTCTCTTCATCGTGATTATTTGTCTAAGCATACTTCTAATTCAGTGAGAAGAGGATATTTGTGAAGTTTGGGAGGGTGTTGCTGCAATTGATGCTGCTGTTGGCGCACCATAGGAGGATTCAGTCAGAATTTCCAGAGAGGCTTCCACGTATATTCAGGTGGGTTTGTCGGCAGAGAAAGATCTATTGGCAGAATTTTGTCAAGGAAATGAACACAGACTCTGTAAGTAATTGTCTCAACCTCAATCGACTGGTTTAAAATTTATATATTTTATCCTGCTGGTGGACAACTTCTGGTTCAACCTTGGTTGCGTCAGATGTAAAGCAGATGTCGACAACTACTATGTTTGAAACACGAAGTTGTCGAAAACTGCTGTTTCAATCCTGGGTGTCGTTCCTCTCCTGCGCACGATCAAACCAACGGAGGGTACATTCACGACGAAGAGAGTTTCATATGATAAGGTGAGATGGAGCAATCACAGCGCGCCCCGGTGAAACAGAGCTGGGCGGAAAGGGAAGCAGAAGAGAAGCGTGTCTCGGCAGCGACGAACCGCTGCAAGCCTTCATAGATCGAACCGTCAAGAAGAACATGCAGGTTAATTTAGTTCGTGTTTGTGGAGAAGTCTCATTTACCGTTAAAAGATTTCTCCATAGGTTATCTTGTGTATATTTCAACTTACAAAACAGGAAAGATTCATACATGCACGTTATTTTCATTTTAACTCTCACTATTACAGCGGAAAGGGAAGGCGTTGAAGACGTTGGCCACACAAAGAAGAAAGTACAACATTCTCTACAGAAACAACGAGAAGGAGAAGAAGGGGATGAGGAAACACAATCAGATGAAGAAGGAGAAGAGGAAGGTAGGCTACGAAGTAACTGTGTAACAGTTACACACTTATTTGTAAGTCTGTAACAGTTACACACTTACGAAATAAGTGTGTAGCTGTTACACAGTACGAAATAAGTGTGTAATATTCGTATTTGTGTAAGAGACTTACATTACTATCGACAGCATGTTGTGTAAGTATGTATGTAAGTTAATAAGGCAGTGCACATAAAAGCTAGCCTAATCTGTATTTCTGTAGTGTGTAACAGTTACACACTTATTTCGTAAAGTTAGTTACACCTTGCATTGACAAATGTTTTATTAGTAATGTGAAATACTTTTGACACAGGGACTGCAGAGAGTAACGTATGCAATTTACATGGGCGTTCTAACTAGAAATACTATATGGACGCCCTCAAGGTGGCCGGCATTCGACATTGCCATGAGTCCCTTATGTCGAGAACATGTTTCAATGTCTTTAGCAGTCAACAGCACATGTCAATCCCTCTTCCATTGGTAGAGGAGATTATTTTGCACTACGTTGGGGATGACACATTTTTGATTGGAGGTCAGAAACTACAGTTCACTGCAAAAGATGTAAGATTGATTGTTGGCCTTCCAGATTTTGGAGAGAAGCTACAATTTTCTCAACAGAGTGCAGACAGCCGCCTTCATAAGCTGCTGCCCAACAGTCACAAAGTGCACATGAATAATATTCTAAAGTCCATGCAGTATTTAGCAAACTCGAATCGACAGCAAGACATTAGAGATTTTGTTGGGCTTTGGATAGCCTTAGTTTGTGCTAGTTTTTTGTTCACAACAACTGCATTTGCTTGTCCCATGGCAATTCTTCATTACGTGAAGAATCTAAATGAAGTCAACAAAGTTGATTGGGCAGGTGCTGTGCACCATTTCCTCATGAGCAAGATGAGTGAAATTGCCTACGATTTGAAGAAAGAAAATAGAGAAAAGTCAGGAAAAGCAGTTTATATTTTGGGATGCTTTCCAGTCCTGGTGTAAGTCTTTTGTTTGTCAAATACTATCAATAAATATATATATATATCACAATATATCTGATTTACAACAAAGTGATATTTTCATGACAGGCTTGGTTCTTGGAGCACCAGAGGAGGATTCAGTCAGAATTTCCAGAGAGGCTTCCACGTATTCAGGGTGGGTTGTCGGCAGAGAAAGATCTATTGGCAGAATTTTGTAAGGAAATGAACACAGACTCTGTAAGTAATTGTATCTCAACCTCAATCGACTGGTTTAAAATATATATTTTTATCCATGCTGGTGGACAACTTCTGGTTCAATCCTTGGTTGTCGTCAGATGTAAAGCAGATTGACAACTACTGTTTGAAACACGAAGTTGTCGAAAACTGCTGTTTCAATCCTGGGTTGTCGACAACTTGTTTGTCGACAACTATTTGAAACCAGTAGTTGTCGACAGCTGAAACTTGTTTGTCGACAAGTAGTGGTTCATTCCTTAGTTGTCGAAAGTAAGTACCAGCACATAACTTATATGTTTGCATATCTTCTCAGATAATCTCCGATCTTACCATTTCTGAGGATGAGGAAGCCCAAATTAAAAGCAAGAAAATGAAGGTCAGAATATCAGCCAGACAAGCCACAGCACAGCAGCAAGAAGAAGAGCAGAAGCCAGCAGCAGCATCAATTGCAGCAACACCCTCCCAAACTTCACAAATAATCATTCTTCTCACTGAAATTAGAAGTATGCTTAGACAAATAATCACGATGAAAGAGAGAAAAGAAGAGAGAAAAATACAAAAAAAAAAAAATAGAAAAATTGTCTAAGCGAAAGGGAAGAGAAGAAGAAAAGGAGAAGGTGGGAAGAGATGAAGAGGAAAAGGAAGGACAGGTGATGGCGGACAGGACCAAGGAGGAGGGAGGTCAAGAGGTGGACGTGATGTCCACAGAGAAGGAGAAAGGAGGAGAGGAACATGAGGAGCTCTCCATCATGGAGGAGGAAGGCAGAGAAGCGCCAAAGAAGGATGTGGGCCAGGACATGGACACTATCATGCAGACCCTAGATGCACTGGTTGAGAATATTGTGCCTCCCACAGCAACTTCAAAGATGCCTCCAGCAGGGGAGAAGAAGAGAAAGGTGGTAAAAGCCATCTCACCCTCGTCGCTGACAAGGAGGGTGAAGGAAGGACGAAGGACCAGGTCACAGTCCGCTTTATTCAAGGTAGATAAGTAATTCTGTAACCTGACAATTATGTTTCTATGTGACCATTTAATTTTCATATTGGTGTAACAAAACAATTGTGTAACCAAACCATTGTGTAATCACATATTTCTGGTAAGTGCTTAAGTCATGTATTTATGGAAGGACTTGGACTACGAATTTGATGGAAGGAAGAAGAAGAAGGTGCAGGATGTTCCAATCATTGTGCCTTCCCAGGAAACCCAATTAACCCAGGCATGTCACCATCAAGCATGTTCCATTGTTTCTGCTTTGGTTATTTCATAAACTTTCGTTATGCATGTTTGTCTCATATATTTCTCATAATTCAGTTTGCCCAGTTTGAAGTCCGTCGAGATTATCGCGGACGAAATGAACTTTCTACAGATGAGGTTCGGGTTATTGACAACTTCTCGATACCACCAGAGTTGATGGGTAATAAACTTTACACTATTATGAATAAGGCGACACAGTTACATCAACTACCATTATAAACATGTTTGTTGCATCATGTAGTGACAATATCTACGAACCAAAGAAGGATGGCGGGGGGCCTATCTCAACCAGAGCACATGATCTCCCTCTTGTTTGGAAAACAGTTAGAATCTGCTATAATCGATATGTTCCTTCTTCTATTGCGAACAAAAAAAAAAGATGATCAACCATCCGAATATTATGACTATGATTGTCTGCCTGCCTATGGCAAGGTTTGTGGTCCATTCATAGTATTCTGACTCCCTTCACCATTTAAAATGAACAGATGACTGATATAATATTGTGCTCCTTACTGTTTATAATAGGGATGGATAATGGGATGGAGCCGAAATGAAAAAAGGAAGGAATACTTGGAGTACATTCTAAAAACACTGCAGCCACCTGTAGAAGACAAAGACATGGTCTTCTCCCGATGCATTTCATAAATCATTGGGCATTGCTGGTCATCAACATGAGAACTAAACAATATGAACTTTATGACTCAATGATCCAGCATCCCAAAATGATTTCCACAACTATGTAAGTGCCCGTACTCCTCCATACAATCAGTTAAATTCTGATTCATCTAATTCTGTGCAAGGGGTTCTATGTATGCAGAAAGTTTGATGTTTACTTATGTATTTTTTTTTTTTTACTGTAGGTGCAATTTCTAAAAGAAGGTTTTCTTCAAATTCTTGGCCTGGATACAACAGAATGGCCAATCGTCGTGCCAAGTCCTTGTCCACAACAAGGAGCTGGGGACGACTGTGCACTGTTTGTATGCAAATATATGGAATGCTTAGCAAACAAGAACGTAATCGGTTTGCCATTCTCCCAGGTAACTGTGTTAACACATGTATATACTCCACATCATAGTCTACACAAAATATTTCTATATTCTCATTCATTTATATTCACATAGGCTGATATGGACTTAATGCGGGGGAAACTGGCATCGGCCATTATTCAAGAGGTCAACGGGGAGAAGAAAAAACAGAAGCATCGGTGAAGCTGCAGTTGAAATAATTGTTTCATTATCGGATGAGGCAAACATTGCCATGCCATCATTAACTTGAAAACAATGTCATCTCTTTATTAACTTTCAAACAATGTTCCTATGCTACTATATTTGCAAATGTTACCAACATCACAGTCTTTAAGTGATGATGAATTGTATGTATGTATGTAAGTGTTTAAGTACTATATCTGTTTGATTAAGAAAAATTCCGTTCCCAAATGTCTTGGTTGTTTGGAAATCTGTAAGCATGTAGGTCCGCCTAAATACAAATTGCATTCGGTACGTAAGTGACAATATCTATCATTAAAGCACAAATGTCTCCGTTGTTTGGAAACAATAGCAATCACAACATCATTACATTCACCGAGTACTCACTTAACAAAGTCATAACAATACTCCAACCAGTGCTTAAAAAAGGAAACACGAACTCAAACACTGTGTCCACGGGTCCCATTCTAAAATATTGACGCTTCCGAATTCGTCGGTTTTGTACATTCTCCAAACACGTAATTGGACGAACATGATACATACGCCTCTTCCTACAATTTGACGTACTCGGTCCAGACTGGCCTGATGAACGAACTGCTGTACACCTACAAAAAAACACATCGTATCATTACAAACAACGATGATATTCACGCATAAAACTAAAAAAGAGAACATGTACAAGCTTACCCTTCTTTGCAAGCAACCTGCATTAGCACATATTTCTCATTCCCATTCTTATGCAATGAACGCATAACCTCTATGTCATCATTCACATTTAAGCAAACGTGATATTTGACTTCTCCAGGTAACTGGTACTTAATACCAATGAGGACCATTCAAATTCCATCTTTGGAATATCCGTTCCCTTATTTCGATATTCCCATATCATCTTCAACATAAAAAATGAACGAATCGTTCCCAAATGCACATCGAGCAGGAATCATTCCCAAATTTCTTGAATCAAATAAGCCTGAGATGAACATGAGTTAACATATGTAGTTTTTCAACTGGTTGTTACAGAGTTCCACAGTTGACAGTTAAGATATGTAAGTACTTGAGAACATGGTAAATACTTTGAAATATAAATAGGTAGACACTTGCGTACAAAAAAACATTTGGTAATCACATAATTACACAGTTAATATATGTAATTCTTCATCAGTTACACAGTTACACAGTTGCTTACAAAGTTGTTACAGAGTTAGACAGTTAAGATATGTAAGTACTTGAGAACATGGTAAATACTTTGAAATATAAATAGGTAGACACTTACATACCAAAAACATTTGGTAATCACATAATTAGACAGTTAATATATGTAAGTCTTCATCAGGTACACAGTTACACAGTTGCTTACAAAGTTGTTACAGAGTTACACAATTAAGATATGTAAGTACTTGAGAACATGTTCAAGAATTAGAAATATAAATACGTAGACACTTACATACAAAAAACATTTGGTAATCACATAATTACACATTTAATATATGTAATTCTTCATCAGTTACACAGTTACACAGTTACTTACAAAGTTGTTACAGAGTTACACAGTTAAGATATGTAAGTACTCGACAACTTGTTCAAGAATTAGAAATACAAATAGTTAGACACTTATGTACAAAAAAACAGTTGGTAATGACATAATTAAAAAGTTAATGTATGTAACTATTTTTAACCAAGAACGGAAATGGATGAAACATTCTTGGCAAGAAAAAGATCTGGCGACTAAGGGATGTAGATATACAGAGGTCAAAGGGGATCGGTGGAACCAATATGTATCGGAACGACAGAAAAAAAACTCACCTACACGGGGGATAGAAGGAAGGAAGTGAGAATCAGTTAGAATCTCTGCGCTCCTCTTCGCAGCGCACCAAACGGCAACCTGGTGTCCTCTTCGTAGCGCTCCCAAAACAGCAGGTCTCCTCTTCGCAGCGGACAAGCACGGGGCACGCTGGTCTGCAATGCCGCGGCGAGAAGGTTTCGCCATTGCCTCCTCCTTCGAAAGGCATTAAAGTCGAACAGGTCACGGGTGGGTGGGCTGGGGGTAGAATGGGTAATGGACACAAGAGGATAACGTCCGTTAAGCGTTCAGGGACTGGAAAATAAGTCCCGCATAAAGCAGGGACCGGGCGTCCAGGGGAAACCTGACAGGGATGGGGAAATAATGGTTCGCCCCTCCTAGGGACGAATAATTAATTCTCCCTAATTTTATTACATTTTAAATATATAAATATTATAAAAATTATACATAAATATTAGTATTATAATAAGAAGAAAGAATCACATAAAAAAGGAGGAAGAAGAGAGAGAGAGAGAGAGAGAGAGGGGAGTGGGAGAGAGGAAAGATTAAAAATAAAAAAGAAATATGTTTGCAGCGACCGATTTCATTCTTTATTTTTTTTAATCAAATAAAATTTGGCTTTGTATTAATCGATATCACGTGAAAGAAAAAAGGAGAAAGGCAAATCGGTCAGTGCACTGCCGAGTTACCAATTTCTAACTCGGCAACACACTGACCAATTTCAATATTTTATATTTTTTTGTGCGATTGCTTGGACGCGCACGTGAATGTGCCTTGGAAAATCATAATTGTGCTATTTTACTAATAAAGTTTTATGTCTACTATTTAATTAATAAAAATTTAAACTCTACTATTAAAATAAGAGAAATGTTTGCTCTCGACAGTGCCGGGAGCAAAACTGAGCTGGGGGGGGGGGGGGCGCCCCCCCGCACGTACGCCGCGTGGAGAGGGCGGGCCCCCAACCCAGCATTAAATGCTGGGTTTTGTTTTTTGTTTTTTTCCTGTGCACTATTTGTGCACACAAATGATGTATTTGTGTGCATAAATACATCATTTGTGTGCACAATTTGTAAAAAAAATAGTATTTAATGCTGGGGGCCCGCCCCCCTCCACGCGACGTGCGTGTGGAGGGGCGCGGCCCCTCCAGCTCACGCTGGGCTCCCGACATGCCGGGAGCCTAGCATTACTCTTAAAAAAAAAATCTATAACATACTAGGTGTGCGACTTAATAGCTTGGTCAATTAGTTCTCTATTTCTTTTTTCCCTCCCCCTCCCAATCCAACGCATTTACGGGATCTAAATGATGTCCCTTGGATGCGTGGATTCACGGTTAGAGATTCCAACTCATTACATTGATATCACTCTCCAAATTTCTTATGACAAGTACAGTATTACATATTGAGAAAGGCTTTTGTACTTGTGAAAGTACAGAAATATCTAGTCATCTTGCACTTCTCCCTTTTCATTGGTGAAAAAGAGGAGAGAGATCTATGTGGCAACTTGATTCTACCAATGAGAGAGGAAAAATCTAAGATGACTAGATATTTCTGCACTTTCACAAGTGCATGCAGAAAGCCTTTCTCTTATATATTTGAGAAAAAAATGCATATATACTGCTTGAGTAAGCTATTCTCTTATATACAATCTTCAACTCAGCACATATACCTCATACTTTACTGTGTTATGTTAGATTTGCCTCGTACATTTGATTCATTAAATCCCTGCAACGAGGGAGTGGTGGAATGAAAAGACTAGCATGCTCCCACCATTGTGGCATATTCTTAGAAATTACATATATATCTAGAGAACATCGTATTCTCATGCATATCCCTACAATATTATGTTCAACATATATATCACATATTTTTATGAAAATTGATCGGTTATATCTCTCAAGGAGGCGGTAACAGGGCAAATAATTAGAAGTTCTTGATTGTAATAAGGAGGTCTTTACTGTAACATGACTTAACGTATGCTGTAATAGGTGAACATTTACTATAATAAATTACTGCTTTGTTATAGGGTGTTTGGAGTAATTAAAAAAAAGAAACTATTTCTACCTAAAAAAATATGTTAGATTTGTTTTAATTTTAATTTAAAATTATGGTAACATGATGTTACCTGTTGGTAAAAACATCAAAAAATTTTAAAATATGATGATGTGTTGGGGCGCCGGAGGGCCTTCGGGACGGGGGAAGGGGGAGCAGGGGGGGCTGGGGGCAGGTGGGGGTTCCGGGGAGGGGGAGGGGCGGGGGTGCAGCGCAAGGAGCGCCGGCGGGGAGCTGGCGGGGGTGCAGTGCGGGGGGGGGGAGGGGAGGAGGGGGCGCCGGCGGGGGGGGCTGGCGGGGGTGCAGTGCGGGGGGCACTGGCGGGGGTGCACGTGGGGGGGGGGGGTGGGGGGGGAGAGGAGGGGGCGCCGGGGGGGGGGGGGGGGGGCTGGCAGGGGGAGGGGGGTGTAGCGCAGGGGGGGGAGAGGCGCCGACGGGGGGGGGGGGGGGGGGGGGGGGCTGCCGGGGGAGGGGGTGCAGCGCAGGGGAGGGGAGAGGGCACTGGCGGGGGAGGGGGGTGCAGCGCGGGGGGGGAGAGGAGAAGGAGGGGGCGCCAGCGGGGGCTCAGGGGAAGGAGGAGGGGGGGGGGGGCGGGTGGGCGGAGAGGAGGAGTCGTGTGTGTCAGTGTGTTTTAAAAAAAAACATGTGAGGACTGTTTTGTTTTTGGGAGAGTTTTAAACGGGGTTAGTTTTCTTCCAAAAAAAAGAAATTACCTTACCAAACGTGTATGTATGTGCATCTCTTTCTTTTTTAAATTTGAGAGAAAAAATTGGTAAAAAATTGTAACCAAACACCGACTAACAAATAAGTCAAAAATCTGAGAGGGACTCCTAATTAATTTACCCCTGTTAATATGACAAAATTATCAATTATGTGTAAATGGACCAAAAGACCTTGAAAAAAAATTATTGCACTTGAAAGTTACTTTTTTTATGTACTCGATGTGTCGCTTGTACATCAACCACCGAAAAAATTAAAGTGTATGAAAAAATACAATTCTTAAGTGTAATAAAATTTCTCAAACAATTTACCCCCACAACTATTTGATGAGAGAGAGAAAGAGGTGGGGACATAAGAGAGGGATCTTGAGAGAGGGGGGAGGGGGGTGCAGCGCAGGGGAGGGGAGAGGGTGCTGGCGGGGGGAGGGGGGTGCAGCGCAGGGGGGGGGGGGAGAGGAGAAGGAGGGGGCGCCGACGGGGGGCTCACGGGGAAGGAGGAGGGGGGGTGCGGGTTGGGCGGAGAGGAGTCGTGTGTGTCAGTGTGTTTTAAAAAAAAAACATGTGAGGACTTGTTTGTTTTTTGGAGAGTTTTAAACGGGGTTAGTTTTCTTCCAAAAAAAAGAAATTACCTTACCAAACGTGTATGTATGTGCATCTCTTTCTTTTTTAAATTTGAGAGAAAAAATTGGTAAAAAATTGTAACCAAACACTCTATAGGGACTAACAAATAAGTCAAAAATCTGAGAGGAACTCCTAATTAATTACCCCTGTTAATATGACAAATCATCAATTATGTGTAAATGGATCAAAAGACCTTGAAAAAAAATTATTGCACTTGAAGGTTATTTTTATGTACTCGATGTGTCCTTGTACATCAACCACTGGAAAGATTAAGGTGTATGAAAAAATACAATTCTTAAGTGCAATAAATTTTTCTCAAACAATTTACCCCCACAACTATTTAATGAGAGAGAGAAAGAGGTGGGGACATAAGAGAGGGATCTCTGGGAGAGAGAGAGATGAGTTAGTCATTTATCCCTCTAACTCTTAAACAAAGTCTACCAAAATCGACAATATTCTCGAATATGATGTTCTGCTAACTCTAGGACTAAAATAGACAAGTTTTGAAAAAAAATGAGACAAACACGAAGAATTCAAGATTATAAAGCTATACATTAAATTCTAATATTTTTAGAAATAACATTAGCAGTTTCCCTATATATCTTTATATAAAAGCTGTTGATTTTTTTGCATTATCCAGTTATTCTTCATGTCATTCAAATTAAGCCCTTCACCCACCCTACACTCATTTAGAATCTCCCTTAAGAATCTGGCTATTCGATCCATAGCTAATTAATATACTTCTTATGTAACCATGGAGACCATTAAATATATGCTATTGGATCATGTTAGAACTAAATGTACTAATTCGAATAATTCCACTCAGGAAACTCAAGATTCCATATGGACAATGCATGCATGATTGGTTGGATACATGGTTGGGAAAAAAAAGGATTTCTCACATAAGTACTCCTCTGAAAGGAAAATTTGCATGAAAGTTCAGTCTATTCTTATATTTGCTTATATGCAAATTTAATATCACAAACACCTCTTTGGTAAGAATCCATTCAAAATATCTAATATTGAGAAAATTGTTGAACCACTCTATATTTTACCCTTATATTTTTGTGATAATAAAATTTATGATTAATTAAATATTATTAAATATATTTAATATCATATTTCCTAATAAATATAAATTTATAATATTTTTGGTGATAACAAACTTATGATTAATTAAATATTATTAAATCTATTTAATATTATATTTTTCTGATAAATATAAATTTATGAAATTATCGCTGTGTGTTTTGCATTAAAAAGCTAAATCGATTTCATTCAATATATATCGATTTTAGTTCACAAAGTACCACATCGATTTGCTTGAAAATATGGATTTGTCTCTCACATCGATTTGATAAGTGAAACATCGATTTGCCTCTTATAAGGATTGATAAGTGAAACATGGATTTGCTTACACATCGATTTGCTCTCATAAAGATTTGATAAGTGAAACATCGATTTGCCTCTCACATCGATTCGATAAGTTAAACATCGATTTGCCTCTCACATCGATTCGATAAGTGAAACATCGATTTGTCTCTCACATCATTTGATAAGTGAAATATGGATTTGCTCTCACATAGATTTGCTCTCACATCGATTTGCTCTCATAAGAATTGATAAGTGAAACATGAATTTGCTTGAAAACATAGATTGATCACTTAAACATGGATTCTTTTATATTCAAAGTGTCTTTTGGCATCTAGTGAAAAAGTATATATTATTGATTGTGTAATCTTCTATCTTTCTGACAGGAGAGTTTTGCTTATCTTTCTAGATCTTTCTTTCCTGCCAACAAAAAGGGGGTTACTTACTACTTCTGTGGTGGTAACAAGAAACATAGAGGTATGAACTTTTTTGATAGAAACACTCTTTTATCTAAACACTTTCTTCTATGTTTATAGACCTCGTAGACCACAAAATATCAGAAGAAAGAAAAGATGAGCAACGACTAGAACTCCAACAGATTTATTCAAATTACTCATATAAAAGATGAAGCATGGCTGAAGAATAATATGGAGCTTTCCTGAAGATTTTTTCAAGGAGTGTACATCCTGTGAGGAACCTCAACTCCACATACACTCAAAGAAAGAGAGAAAAGCTCGAGCCAAAATCAAGAGAAGCTTTCATAGCAGAAGTCTTCAAAAGCTTTCAAGCCTTCCTCTCTTCACTCTCTCTCTGTGGTCATTGTAAATCTGGGGGAGAGTCTGTGGCTGAGAGCTAGAGTTCTTAGTGTCATTGTAATAGCTCTTGGTCTGTTATTTCTTTTCTAAGAAAGATCATTGTCCAGCTGCAGGACGGTATACAATGTAAAACCTAGCTAGGAGTTTGTGTCTAGCAGACCGCACTGGGGTTTGTACCAGGAGGTTGGCTTCTGACCTATAAGAGAAGTGGGCTGCCTTCTTGCCCGGGAAAGAGAAGAAGACCAGCTGAGGTGCTGAGTGTGTATTGTCTTTGAGGGTGACACCCTTGGTTAGTTAAATCCCAAGAGATCGCTTGGGGACTGGACGTAGGACTTCCATGTGGGAAGGGCCGAACCAGGATAATTCCTTATGTCCTCTGTGTGATGTTTATTTGCTTCCGCACTGCTACT
>JACBKR010006354.1:0-12949 GCA_014218235.1 Colocasia esculenta | reverse complement strand
CTATGGATCACACGGCTCCTCTGAGGTCGAAGGTCCCATTTTTTCAGAATCGGCCCTTCTCGCGGTCAACGGTTGCCATCGACAGCGCCCAACGGCTCCTACCCGCGTCGTAAACGAGTGCGCGGGAAAATGGCCGATTTCGCCACCCCTGACGGATTGCTCCCACCACTCTACGAAAGAAATGGGCATAACTTTCCGCCCGGTATCAGAATCGCTGTGTGACACACCTCTTCGGAATCGTCTCTCGATCTCGAGCTGGTCGAGAAGACACTGGTCTCGTGAAATTTCGAGCCCGGCACCTGAAATGCCACCTCGGTGCGTGTGTACCATTACAACCGATTTTCGCACCACTTCGTAAAACGTGGATATTTCCTCGCCCGGTGATCGGAACCGCCCGCGAGGCCCCGATTCTGATCTGCACTCCGACCCGGTCGCCCCTTGCGCCGGACTCGGAGATTTCCGGTCCGGCGCCTGGATTCCGCTCCCCGATGGCGGCAGCAGCTCCCGATGCGCACGGATTCTGACACGCCTTCGGTAAAACGGTCATAACTTTCCGCCCGGTATCAGAATCGCTTATATGACCACTTTTCGAAATCAGAAGAGCTCGTCTCCTTCCATACCGAGGCGATCGTATGCCGTTTCCAATTCGAAAATCATTGTTTCGGCAACCAAACTTTCGATTCCTCCTGCCGGCGATTTGCGTTTTTTTTTTCCGCGAAGTCTCCTGGATCACGCGGCTCCTCTGAGGTCGAAGGTCACATTTTTTTCAGAATCGGCCCTTCTCGGCAGTCGAAGGTCGCTGTCGACGCAGCCCGACGGCTCCTACCCGCGTGGTAAACGAGTGCGCGCGAAAATGGCCGATTTCGCCACCCCTGACAGATTGCTCCCACCCCTTCTACGGACGAAATGGGCATAACTTTCCGCCCGGTATCAGAATCGCTTATGTGACCACTCTTCAGAATCGTCTCTCTGAGCGGGTCGAGAAGACACCAGTTTCGTGAAATTCTGACCCCGGTGCACAAAATGCCACCTCGGGGCGTGTGTACTAGTACACCGATTTTCGCACCACTTCGGTAAATCGTGGATATTTCCTCGCCCGGTGATCGGACCGCCCGCGAGGCCCCAATTCCGAATCGCCACTCTGACCCGGTCTGCCCTGGACTGGACTCGGAGATTTCCAGTCCGGCGCCCGGAGGGCGGCAGCGGCTCCCGATGCGCACGAATTTCGAAACGCCTTCGGTAAAACGGCCATAACTTTCCACTTCCGCCCGCATCGGAATCGCTTATATGACCACTTTTTGGAATCGATACTCAGAGGCGCTCGTCGCCCTCGATCGCCAAGGCGATCGGACACCGTTTCCGAGTCGAAAATCAATCGTTTCAGCCACCAAAATTTCGATTCCTGCCGGCGATTCACTTTTTTTTGCTTGCGACGTCTCCTGTATCACACGGCTCCTCTGAGGTCGAAGGTCGTGTTTTTTTCAGAATTGCCCTTCTCGGCAGTCGAAGGTCGCCGTCGACGCGGCCCGACGACTCCTACCCTCGTCGTAAACCAGTGCGCGCGAAAATGGCCGGTTTCGCCACCCCTGACGGATTGCTCCCACCCCTTCTACGAAGAAATGGGCATAACTTTCCGCCCGGGTATCAGAATCACTTATGTGACCACTCTTCGGAATCGTCTCTCCGAGCCGGTCGAGAAGACGCATAGTCCCGTGAAATTTCGAGCTCGGCGCCCGAAATGCCACCTCCGGCGTGTGTACTAGTACACCGATTTTCCGACCACTTCGGTAAAATGTGGATGTTTCCTCGGCCGGTGATCGGAACCGCCCGCGAGGCCCCAATTCCGAATCAGCACTCCGACCCGGTCGGCCCTTGGGCGGACTCGAAGATTTCCGGTCCGGCGCCCGGATTCCACTCCCGGAGGGCAGCAGCGGCTCCTGATGCGCACGGATTCTGACACGCCTTTGGTAAAACGGCCATAACTTGCCGCCTGGGTATCAGATCGCTTATATGACCACTTTTCGAAATTAGCACTCAGAGACGCTCGTCGCCTTCAATTGCCGAGGCGATCGGATGCCGTTTCCAAGTCGAAAATCAATCGTTTCGGCCACCAAAATTTCGATTCCTCTCGGCGATTTGCGTTTTTTTGCCGAGACGTCTCCTGGATCACGCGGCTCCTCTGAGGTCGAAGGTCGCGTTTTTTCAGAATCGGACGCGGCCCGACGGCTCCTACCCGCGTCGTAAACGAGTGCGCTTGAAAATGGCCAATTTCGCCACCCCTGACGGATTGCTCCCACCCCCTTCTACAGAAGAAATGGGCATAACTTTCCGCCCGGGTATCAAATCGCTTATGTGACCACTCTTCGGAATCGTCTCTCCGACCGGTCGAGAAGACGCCAGTCTCTTGAAATTTTGAGCCCGACGCCCGAAATGCCACCTCGGGGCGTGTGTACTAGTACACCGATTTTTCCACCACTTCGGTAAAATGTGGATATTTCCTCGCCCGGTGATCGAACTGCTCCGAGGCCCCAATTTCGAATCTGCACTCCGACCCTGTCGGCCCTGGGCCGGACTCGGAGATTTCCGGTCCGGCACCTGGATCCGCTTCCGGAGGGCGGCAGCGGCTCCCGATGCACACGGATTCCGACACGCCTTCGGTAAAACGGTCATAACTTTCTGCCCGGATATCATAATCGCTTATATGACCACTTTTCGAAATCAGCACTCAGAGGCGCTGGTCGCCTTCAATTGCCGAGGTGATCGGAAGTCGTTTCCAAGTCGAAAATCAATCGTTTCGGCCACAAAACTTTCGATTCCTGCCGGCGATTTGCGTTTTTTTACGCGACGTCTCCGGATCACGCGGCTCCTCTGAGGTCGAAGGTCGCGTTTTTTTAGAATCAGCCCTTCTCGGCGGTCGAAGGTCGCCGTCGACGCGGCCCGAACGCTCCTACCCGCGTCGGTAAACGAGTGCGCGCGAAAATGCCCGATTTCACCACCCCTGACGGATTGCTCCCACCACCCCTTCTACGGAAGAAATGGGCATAACTTTCGCCCGGGGTATCAGAATCGCTTATGGGACCCTCTTCCGTATCGTCTCTCCAAGCCGGTCAAGAAGACGCCAGTCTCGTGAAATTCCGACCCGGGCCCGGCCCGAAATGCCACCTCGGGGCGTGTGTACTAGTACACCGATTTTTTGTACCACTTCGTAAACGTGGATATTTTCCCTCCCCGGTGATCGGAACCGCCCGCTAGGCCTAATTCCTAATCGGCACTCCGACCTGGTCGCCCTGGGCTGGACTCAGAGATTTCTGTCCGGTGCCCGGATTCCGCTCCCGGAGGGCGGCAGCGGCTCCTGATGCGCACGGATTCCGACCCGCCTTCGGTAAAACGGCCATAACTTTCTGCCCGGGCATCGGAATCGCTTATATGACCACTTTTTGAATCGGCACTCAGAGGCGCTCGTCGCTCTAGATTATCGAGGCGATCGACGCCGTTTTGAGTCATAAATCAATTGTTTCGGCCACCGAAATTTTGGTTCCTGCTGGTGATTCGCTATTTTTTTCCGCGACGTCTCCTGGATCAATGCAGCTCCCCTGCGGGGCTGCGCCCACAGTCATCCCTTCTCGACGTCGAGGGTCGCCGTCGACGCGACCCGACGGCTCCTCCCTGCGTCGTAAATGATTGGCGCGCAAAAATGGCCGATTTCGCCACCCCTGACGGATTGCCCACCCCCCTTCTACGGAAGAAATGGGCATAACTTTCCGCCCGGTATCAGAATCGCTTATGTGACCACTCTTCCGAATCGGCTCTCCAGCCGGTCGAGATGACGTCAGTCTCGTGAAATTCTGACCCCGGCGCCCGAATGCCACCTCGGGCGAGTGTACCAGTACAATCGATTTTTGCCCCACTTCGGTAAAACGTGGATATTTCCTCGCCCGGTGATCGGAACCGCCCGCGGCCCCAATTCCGAATCGGCACTCGACCCGATCGGGCCCTGGGCTGGACTCGGAGATTTCCTGTCCGGCGCACGGATTCCGCTCCCCGAGAGCGGCAGCGGCTCCCGATGTGCACGATTCCGACACGCCTTCGGTAAAACGGCCATAACTTTCCGCCCGGATCGGAATCGCTTATCACTTTTTGGATCGCACTCAGAGGAGCCTCGTCGCCCTCGATTGCCGAGGCGATCGGACGCCATTTCCGAGTCGAAAATCAATCGTTTCGGCCACCGAAATTTCGGTTCCTGCCGGCGATTCGCATATTTTTGCCCCGACGCCTCCTGGATCATGCAGCTCCCCTGCGGGGCTGCCGCCCACACTCGTCCCTTCTTGGCGGTCGAAGGTCGCCGTCGACGCGGCCCGACGGCTCCTACCCGCGTCGTAAACGAGTGCGCGAGAAAATGGCCGATTTCGCCCGGGTATTAGAATCGCTTATGTGACACTCTTCGGAATCGTATCTCCGAGCCGATCGAGAAGACTCCAGTCTCGTGAAATTTCGACCCTGGCGCCCGAAATGCCACCTCGGGGCGTGTGTACTAGTACACCAATTTTCGCACCACTTCGGTAAAACGTGGATATTTCCTCGCCCGATGATCGGAACCGCCCGCGAGGCCCTAATTCCGAATTGGCACTCCGACCCTGTCGGGCCCTGGGCTGGACTCGAGATTTCCTACCGGCGGCCGGATTCCTCTCCCGGAGGGCGCAACGGCTCCCGATGCATACGGATTCCGACACGCCTTCGGTAAAACGGCCATAACTTTCCACCCGGGCATCGGAATTGCTTATATGACAACTTTTTGGAATCGGCACTCAGAGGCGCTCATCGCCCTCGATTGCCGAGGCTATCGGACGCAGTTTTCGAGTCGAAAATCAATCGTTTCGGCCACCAAAATTTCGATTCCTACCGACAATTCGCATTTTTTTGCCGCGACGTCTCCTGGAGCACACAGCTCCTTTAAGGTCGAAGGTCGCATTTTTTTCACTATCGCCCTTCTCGGCGGTCGAAGGTCGCCGTCGATGCGGCCCGACGGCTCCTACCGCGTCGTAAACGAGTAACGCGCGATAATGGCCGATTTCGCCACCCTGACGGATTGCTCCCACCCCTTCTACGGAAGAAATGGCATAACTTTTCCTCGCCCGGGTATCAGAATCGCTCATGTGCCACTTTTCGGAATCGCCTCTATGAGCCGGTCGAGAAGACGCCAGTTTCGCGAAATTCTGAGTCCGGCGCCCGAAATGCCACCTCGGGGCGTGTGTATTAGTACAACCGATTTTCCCACCACTTTGGTAAAACGTGGATATTTCCTCGCCCGGTGATCGGAACCGCCCGCGAGACACCAATTTCGAATCGGCACTCCGACCAGGTCGGCCCTGGGCCGGACTCGGAGATTTTTGGTCCGGCGCCCGGATTTTGCTCCCGGAGGGCGGCAACGGCTCCCGATGCACATGGATTCCGACACACCTTTGGTAAAACGGCCATAACTTTCCGCCCGGGTATCGGAATCGCTAATATGACCACTTTTCGGAATCGGCACTCAGAGGCGCTCGTCGCTCTTGATTGCCTTGGGCGATCGGACGCCATTTTCGAGTCAAAAACCATCGTTTCGGCCTCCGAAATTTGGATCCTGCCGGCGATTCGCGTTTTTTTTGCCGCAAACGTTTCCTGGACCGCGCGGCTCCCATGCGGGGCCGCGGCGCCCAGTCGGCCCTTCTCGGCAGTCGAAGGTCGCCGTCGACGCGGCCCGACAGCTCCTCCTCGCGTCGTAATCGAGGGGCGCGCGAAAATGGCCGATTTCGCCACCTCTGACGGATTACTCCCGCCCCCCTCCAGGAAGAAATGGGCATAACATTCCGCACGGGGTACAGAATCGCTCATGTGACCACTTTGGAATCGTCTCTCCAAGCAGTCGATGAGAGAAGACGCAAGTTCGCGAAAAATCTGAGTCCGGCGCCTGAAATGCCACCTCGGGGTGTGTCTTAGTACACCGATTCGACACCACTTCGGTAAAACGTGGATATTTCCTCGCCCGGTGATCGGAACCGCCGCGACGGTCCCCAATTCCGAATCGGCACTCCGACCAGGTCGGCCCTGGGCCGGACTCAGAGATTTCCGGTCCGGCGCACGGATTCCGCTCCCGGAGGGCGGCAGGTCCAGCGGCTCCCGATGCGCACAGATTCCGACGGGCCTTCGGTTAAAACAGGCCTAACTTTCCGCCCGGTATCGGAATCGCTAATATGACCACTTTTCGGAATCGGCACTCAGAGCGCTCGTCACTCACCGGTCCTTGGGAGATCGGACGCCATTTTCGAGTCGAAAATCCATCGTTTCGGCCTCCGAAATTTCGGTTCCTGCTGGCGATTCCCCTTTTTTTGCCACGACATTCCTGGACCGCATGGCTCCCCTGCGGGGCCGCCGCCCCCAGTCGGCCCTTCTCGGCGGTCGAAGGTCGCCGTCGACGCGGCCCGACGGCTCCTCCCCGCGTCTTAATCGAGTGCGCGAGAAAATGGCCGATTTCGCCTCCCCTGACGGATTACTCCCGCCCCCCTCCACGGAAGAAATGGGCATAACTTTCCGCCCGAGTATCAGAATCGCTCATGTGACCACTTTTCGGAATCGTCTCTACGAGCCGGTCGAGAAGACGCCAGTTTCGCCAAATTCCAAGTCCGGCGCCCGAAATGCACCTCGGGGCGTGTGTATTAGTACACCGATTTTCCCACCACTTTGGTATAAAACGTGGATATTTCCTCGCCCGGTGATCGGGACCGCCGCGAGAACCCCAATTCCGTATCGGCACTCCGAGCAGGTCGGCCTGGGCCGGACTCGTGGATTTTGGGTCCGGCCCGGATTTTGCCCCCGGAGGGCGGCAGCGGCTCCCAATGCGCACGGATTCCGACACGCCTTCGGTAAAACAGCCATAACTTTCCGCCCAGGTATCGGAATCGGTAATATGATCACTTTTCGGAATCGGCACTCAGAGGCGCTCGTCACTCACGAGCGCCTTGGGAGATCGGACGCCATTTTCGAGTCGAAAATCCATCGTTTCGGCCTCCGAAATTTCGGTTCCTGCCGGCGATTCCCGTTTTTTTGCCACGACATTTCCTGGACCGCACGGCTCCCCTGCGGGGCCGCCGCCCCCAGTCGGCCCTTCTCGGCGGTCGAAGGTCGCCGTCGACGCGGCCTGACGGCTCCTCCACGCGTCTTAATCGATGTGCGCGCGAAAATGGCGATTTCGCCTCCCCTGACGGATTACTCCCGCCCCCCTCACGGAAGAAATGGGCATAACTTTCCGCCCGAGTATCAGAATCGCTCATGTGACCACTTTTCGGAATCGTCTCTACGAGTCCGGTCGAGAAGACGCAGTTTCGCCAAATTCGAGTCCGGCGCCCGAAATGCCACCTCAGGGGCGTGTGTATTAGTACACCGATTTTCCCACCACTTCGGTAAAACGTGGATATTTCCTCGCCCGGTGATCGGAACCGCGCAAGAGGCCCCAATTCCGAATTCGCACTCCGACCAGGTCGGCCCTGGGCCGAACACGGAGATTTCTGGTCCGGCCCCCGGATTCCGCTCCCGGAGGGCGGCAGCGGCTCCCGATGCGCACGGATTCCGACGCGCCTTCGATAAAACGGCCATAACTTTCCGCCCGGGTATCGGAATCGCTAATATGACCACTTTTCGGAATCGGCACTCAGAGGCGATCGTCACACTCATTTGCTTTGGGGGATCGGATGCCATTTTCCAGTCGAAAATCCATCGTTTCGGCCTCCGAAATTTCGGTTTCTTGCCGGCGATTCGCGTTTTTTTTGCCGCGACGTTTCCTGGACCGCGCGGCTCCCTGCGAGGCCGCCGCCTCCAGTCGGCCCTTCTCGGCGGTCCAAGGTCGCCGTCGACGCAGCCCGACGTTCCTCCCGCGTCGTAATCGAGTGAGCGCGGCGCGAAAAAATGCCCGATTTCGCCACTCTGACGGATTACTCCCGCCCCCTCCACGGAAGAAATGGGCATAACTTTCCGCACGGGTATCAGAATTGCTCATGTGACCACTTTTCGGAATCGTCTCTATGAGCCGGTCGAGAAGACGCCAGTTTCGCGAAATTCCGAGTCCGGCGCCCGAAATGCCACCCGGGGGCGTGGTATTAGTACAACGATTTCCCACCACTTTGGTTAAAACGTGGATATTCCCTCGCCGGTGATCGGAAGCCCGCGAGACCCCAATTCCGAATCGGCAGACCAGGTCGGCCCGGGCCGGACTCGGAGATTTTGGTCCGACGCCCGATTTTGCTCCCGGAGGGCGGCAGCGGCTCCCGATGCGCACGGATTCCGACACGCCTTCGGTAAAACGGCCATAACTTTCCGCCCGGGTATCGGAATCGCTTATATGACCACTTTTCGAAATCGGCACTCAGAGGCCCTCGTCGCTCATGATTGCCTTGGGCGATCGGACGCCATTTTCGAGTCAAAAATCCATCGTTTCGGCCTCTGAAATTTCGGATCCTGCCAGCGATTCGCGTTTTTTTGCCGCAACGTTTCCTGGACCGCGCGGCTCCCCTACGGGGCCGCGGCGCCCAGTCGGCCCTTCTCGGCGGTCGAAGATCGCCGTCGACGCGGCCCGACGGCTCCTCCCCTCGTCGTAATCGAGTGCGCGCGAAAATGGCCGATTTCGCCACCTCTGACGGATTACTCCCGCCCCCCTCCACAGAAGAAATGGGCGTAACATTCCGCCCGGGTATCAGAATCGCTCATGTGACCACTTTTCGGAATCGTCTCTCCAAGCCGGTCGAGAAGACGCAAGTTTCGCGAAATTCTGAGTCCGGCGCCTGAAATGCCACCTCGGGGCGTGTGTATTAGTACACCGATTTTCGCACCACTTCGGTAAAACGTGGATATTTCCTCGCCCGGTGATCGGAACCGCCCGCGAGTCCCCAATTCCGAATCGGCACTCCGACCAGGTCGGCCCTGGGCCGGACTCAGAGATTTCCGGTCCGGCGCACGGATTCCGCTCCCGGAGGGCCGGGCAGCGGCTCCCGATGCGCACGGATTCGACGCGCCTTCGGTAAAACAGCCATAACTTTCCGCCGGGTATCGGAAACGCTAATATGACCACTTTTCGGAATCGGCACTCAGAGACGCTCGTCACTCGCGATTGCCTTGGGAGATCGGACGCCATTTTCGAGTCGAAAATCCATCGTGTTCGGGCCTCCGAAATTTCGGTTCCTGCCGGCGATTCCCGTTCTTTTGCCACGACATTCCTGGACGCACGGCTCCCCTGCGGGGCCGCCGCCCCCAGTCGGCCCTTCTCGGCGGTCGAAGGTCGCCGTCGACGCGGCCTGACGGCTCCTCCCGCTCTTAATCAGATTGTGCGCGCGGAAAAAAGGGCCGATTCGCCTCCCCTGACGGATTACTCCCGCCCCCCTCCACGAAGAGAAAATGGGATTAACTTCCGCCCGAGTATCAGAATCGCTCATGTGACACTTTCGGAATCGTCTCTACGAGCCGGTCGAGAAGACGCAGTTTCGCCAAATTCCGAGACCGGCGCCCGAATGCGAACCAGCCACCCTGGGGGCGTGGTATTAGTACACCGATTTTCCACCACTTCGGTTAAAACGTGGATATTTCCTCGCCCGGTGATCGGAACCGCGGCAAGAGGCCCCAATTCCGAATTCGCCACTCCGACCAGGTCGGCCTGGGCCGAACACGGAGATTTCTGGTCCGGCCCCCGGATTCGCTCCGAGGAGGGCCTTTCGGCAGAGGCTCCCCGATGCGCACGGATTCCGACGCCGCCTTCGGTAAAAACGGTCATAACTTTCCGCCCGGGTATCGGAATCGCTTATTATATGACTACTTTTCGGAATCGGCACTCAAAGGCGCTTGTCGCCTTTGATCGTCAAAAAACGATCGGACGTCATTTTCGATTCGAAAATCAATCGTTTCGGCCACCAAAATTTCGATTCCTATCGGCGATTCATGTTTTTTTGCCGCGACGTCTCCTGGATCACACGGCTCCTCTGAGGTCGAAGTCGCATTTTTTTTCAGAATCGGCCCTTCTCGGCGGTCGAAGGTCGTCGTCGATGCGGCCCGACGGCTCCTACCCATGTCCTAAACGAGTGCGCGCGAAAATGGCCAATTTCGCAACCCCTGACGGATTGCTCCCACCCCTTCTACGAAAGAAATGGGCATAACTTTCCGTCCGGGTATCAGAATCGCTTATGTGACCACTGTTCGGAATCGTCTCTCCGAGCCGGTCTAGAAGACGCCAGTCTCGCGAAATTCCGGCAAGGCGCACGAAAAGCCACCTCAGGGCGTGTGTAGTAGTACACCGATTTTCGCACCACTTCGGTAAAATGTGGATATTTCCTCGCCCGGTGATCGGAACCGCCCGTGAGGCCCCAATCCGAATCGGCACTCCGACCCGGTCGGCCCTGGGCTGGACTCGGAGATTTCCGGTCTGGCGCCCGGATTCCGCTCCCGGAGGGCGGCAGCGGCTCCTGTTGCGCACGGATTCTGACACGCCTTCGGTAAAACGGCCATAACTTTCCGCCCGGGTATCGGAATCGCTTAATGACCACTTTTCGGAATCGGCACTCAGAGGCGCTCGACGTGTTAATTGCCGAGGCGATCGGACGTCGTTTCGAGTCGAAAATCAATCGTTTCGGCCGACCAAATTTCGATTCCTGGCCCGTGCTCCATGTTTTTTTGCCGCGACGTCTCCTGGATCACATGCTCCTCTGAGGTCGAAGTCGCATTTTTTCAGAATCGGCCCTTCTCGGCGATCGAAGGTCGCCGTCGACGCGGCCCGACGGCTCCTACCTGCGTCGTAAACGAGTGCGTGCGCGCGAAAATGGCCGATTTCGCAACCCCTGACGGATTGCTCCCACCCCTTCTACGAAGAAATGGGCATAACTTTCGTCGGGTATCATCGAATCGCTTATGTGACCACTCTTCGGAATCGACTCTCCGAGCCGGTCGAGAAGACGCCAGTCTCGCGAAATTCCGAGCCCGGCCCCCGAAAAGCCACCTCGGGGCGTGTGTACTAGTACACCGATTTTCGCACCACTTCATAAAACGTTGATATTTCCTCGCCCGGTGATCGGAACCGCCCGCGAGGCCCCAATTCCGAATCGGCACTCCGACCCGGTCGGCCCCTGAGCCGGACTCGGAGATTTCCGGTCCGGCGCCCGATTCCGCTCCCGGAGGGCGGCAGCGGCTCCCGTTGCGAACGGATTCCGACACGCCTTCGGTAAAACGGCCATAACTTTCCGCCCGGGTATCAGAATCGCTTATATGACCACTTTTCCGAATCGGCACTCAGGCGCTCGTCGCATATGATTGCCGAGGCGATCGGACGTCGTTTACGAGTCGAAAATCAATCGTTTCGGCCACCAAAATTTCGATTCCTGTCGGCGATTCATGTTTTTTTGCCGCGACGTCTCCTGGATCACAATGCTCCTCTGAGGTCGAAGTTGCATTTTTTCAGAATCGTCCCTTCTCGGCGGTCGAAGGTCGCCGTCGACACGGCCCGACGGCTCCTACCCGCGTCGTAAACGAGTGCGCGCGAAAATGGCCGATTTCGCAACCCCTGACGGATTGCTCCCACCCCTTCTACGAAAGAAATGGGCATAACTTTCCGTCCGGTATCAGAATCGCTTATGTGACCACTCTTCGGAATCGTCTCTCCGAACCGGTCTAGAAGACGCCAGTCTCGCGAAATTCCGAGCCCGGCGCCCGAAAACCATCTCAAGGCATGTGTACTAGTACACCGATTTTCGCACCACTTCGGTAAAACGTGCATATTTCCTCGCCCGGTGCTCGGAACCGCCCGTGAGGCCCCAATTCCGAATCGGCACTCCGACCCGGTCGCCCTGGGCCGGACTCGAAGATTTCCGGTCCGGCGCCCGGATTCCGCTCTCGGAGGGCGGCAGCGGCTCCCGTTGCGCAAGGATTCTGAGTCGCCTTCGGTAAATCGGTCATAACTTTCCGCCCGGGTATCGGAATCGCTTATATGACCACTTTTCGAATCGGCACTCAGAGGCGCTCGTCGCATGGTTCGCCGAGGCAATCGGACGTCGTTTCGAGTCGAAAATCAATATTTCGGCCACCCAAATTTTTGATTCCTGCCGGCGATTCATGTTTTTTTGCCGCGACGTCTCCTGGATCACACGGCTCCTCTGAGGTCGAAGGTCCGCATTTTTTTTCAGAATCGGCCCTTCTCGGCGGTCGAAGGTCGCCGTCGACGCGGCCCGACGGCTCCTACCCGCGTCGTAAACGATGCGCGCGAAAATGGCCGATTTCGCAAACCGTGACGGATTGCTCCCACCCCTTCTACGAAAGAAATGGGCATAACTTCCGCCGGGTATCAGAATCACTTACGTGACAACTCTTCGGATCGACTCTCCGAGCTGATCGAGAACCCAGTCTCGTGAAATTCCGAGCCCGACGCGCGAAAAGCCACCTCGGGCGTGTGTACTATAGTACACCGATTTTCGCACCACTTCGGTAAAACGTGGATATTTCCTCGCCCGGTGATCGGAACCGCCCGCGAGGCCTCAATTCCGAATCGGCACTCCGACCCAGTCGGCCCTGGGCCGGACTCGGAGATTTTCGGTCCGGCGCCCGGATTCCGCTCTCGGAGGGCGGCAGCGGCTCCCGTTGCGCACGGATTCAGACACGCCTTCGGTAAAACGGCCATAACTTTCCGCCCGTGTATCGGAATCGCTTATATGACCACTTTTCGGAATCGGCACTCTGAGGCGCTCGTCGCCGATGATCGCTGAGGCGATCGGATCGACGTCCGTTTTCGAGTCAAAAATCATCGTTTCGGCCACCAAAATTTTGATTCCTGCCGGCGACTCTCCTGTTTTTTTTTGCCGCGACGTCTCCTGGATCACACGGCCTCTCTCTGAGGTCGAAGGTCGCCGTCGACGCGGCCCGACGGCTCCTACCCGCGTCGTAAACGAGC
>JACBKR010006353.1:0-13068 GCA_014218235.1 Colocasia esculenta | reverse complement strand
CCGTCCGTACTAATAGTCCTCACCATCGAAGAATGGTGGCCTTGTAACAGACTGACCTTCATAGTTGTGACCTTTAGCTGCCATCTCTTCTCAAATCTTTCAATTCTTCTGAGAAGACCTGGCTCTGATACCACTTGTTGGATCGAGATGACACTAATAATGTTGTGGAGAATAGGACTTCTTGCACTTTAAAAATTTATCTGAAAGTTGACAACACTAAAAAAGGTTGTTAGTGTTTAGTGTAGTGTGTGAAATAAGTGTAAATTGGGGGAAACAATCACACAGATGCACAAGAAATTTTATCCTGGTTCGGCCCTTCCCACATGGAAGTCCTACGTCCAGTCCCCAAGAGAACCACTTGGGATTTCACTAACTGCCAAGAGAACTTGGCCTTCTCTCAACCTGAGAGGTATTAGAAGCCCACTTGCTCCCAAGCAAGTCTTCCCTTAACCAAGGGTACAAAGACTACCTTCAAAAAAGCTCTTCCCTTCACAAGAGGGGCACTGCAGGAAACAACCTCCTGCGGGTTGCTTAAACAGAAATGTGAAAGACTAGTGTGCCTACTCACAAGAATGAGCAAATATAAGGTATTCAGAAAGGATAACAAATAGAAGTTTCAGCTCTAACTCTTTCTCAATCTAACAGGGTGACGGAAGAAAAGCTCTAAAATTACAAATGCCACCCTACAGAAAAAAGACTTTTAAGAACTTGAGAGCTTGAAGTTTGCAGGATGAGGGAGAAACTCTCTTTCATTCAATTCAGTAGAAGGCCTTTCGAAGACTCTTGCTTGTGGATGCAGATTGGAATGTGTTGCTGTCTCTGTCTTAGTTTCTTTGTTTGTTGGTCTTCCCTTGTGTTTGAAAACTTTGGCTTCTATATATGCTTCAAAAGAAGTTTTCGTTTGAAACTGTATGTTAGAGACTAGCCATTTGAAGAGAGCTGTTGATCCTTTGGATGTAGGTGCTGTTGAGATCTTTTTGTATCCAACAGTCCTTCAGCCTTTTGGCTTTCCAATGACTACATGTTATGTTAATAGCTTCACAGCTTGGAAGACAGTCTTCATTAAATGTTCTGTGAATTGCTGAAAACATGCTTCATAATGTTCTGCAACAAAGGACAAGACAAAGGAAAAGATACCTCCATACTTTCTACGGTAGGTAAGTTAGACATATATGTAAAGTATAAGAATGTCGGATGGACAGATGTTCAGTGCAATAAAAGGCTTGCATCCAGAAAGTAGGTGAGCTTCTGACAGTGGTAGGTGAGCCTTTGACAGACACCCCATGCGGCTAATCGCATTACTGCAAGACAACTATCCAATAAAGAAAAATTGAACTTCTGACAAAAAGCAAGAGACTATTTGTATAAATATTTCAGATCTTTTCAAAGATAACTTTTGTGGTTATTTTGAATATAATATACCTACCTAATAGAATATTTAAATGATGGTAATGAGACAAAGTATTATTCTTTAGGATATGTAAGTAATATATATATTCTGTAAAAGATCCCATAGGGATAACAACACATAGAATATCATACAATCAAGATTTCATGGATTTTATGAAATAGTAGTTTTATACAGAAATTATTAAGTGTTAAGAATACAGAGGTTGTTAAGAGAGTCGAAGTCGGAGAGACGAACTTCGACTCTACAGAAGTCACAGTGACACTGATCACAGAATTCAACTTTTGGAAAGTCGGAGTGAAAAGCATCAATCGGTCATACTTCGACTTCTGGGGAGTCGGAGTGAGAACTTCGACTTTCAGAGAGTTGGAATAAAATACAGACTTCGACTTCTCAGGAGTCGGAGTGAGGACTTCGACTTCTTTGAAGTCGGAGTCTAGACTTCAACTTTCAAAGAGTCGGAGTACAGTTCAAAGATGGTTCAACACTTTGACTTTTCTAGAGTCGGAGTCCACAGTCGGAGTTAGTATGGTACATAGTATACTTTGTGGACTTAAAGAAATTTTGAGATAGTGTTGATACAGTATTATACAAGTTTTCTTTGTGATATATTCCAGTAGATTTATTTGTAGAAAGTCGTCAAAATGTTTTGTCATAGAAAGAACACCATGTTAAAATAGTTTAAAGTTTTAATCAATTTTTCCTAAGGATAGTTGCTCAAAACAAGTAGTCTAATCTACCGCCATGGATGTGCATGAAGTAGACATTTATGATGATGTCTTTTTTTTTTTTCAAAAATCCAAAGGGTCAGCGACCGGGAGAGTGCACCTCACCCCAATGGGATGAAGAGATCTCACTCCACCAGGCGATCAACTAATGGATATAATTTTATTTCCAAAAAAATATGATAATAGAATGACACCCGACGCCAGTACTAAACAACCTCCAGAGAAAAACAAATATACCTGATCTCCAAAGCTCGAAGGAAACAAGACCCCAGCAACTCACAGCCTAAAGTTTGGGAGCCCAGCTTTGTCCAAACCAAAGCGCCCCTGGCCAGATGAGGCAGATCTGAAAGAGACAGAAACACAGAGTTGCACATATTCGCACAAACATGCGAGGCAAGTACGTCCGCCACCTGATTACCTTCCCGAAAAATGTGAACCAGTTGAGGCTAAAGGATTTGCAACATGGAACATATCCCATGCCACCAAGGGAAGATAGCCCAGTGAGGTAGCCACCCCATAGAGATCGCCTTAACCAACATAGCCGAATCCAAGTATACAATGGAGACATTGATCTTCCGCTCCAACACCAAGGCCATCATGAAGAGCCCGTGTCTCCGCCAACAGAATATTTCCTGAACCAAGAAGAAGGAGAAACCACACACAAAATCACCATTAGTATTCCTGATGCAACCGCCACCACCATAGATCCCCGGATTGCCTTTTGAAGCCCCATCAACATTGATACTGTAATTGCTGAACGGAGGATTCCATCTGACAAATTTAGGGGGCCTGACAATGATTTCTATAATAATATTAAACCTTTGAGAATAAGCACCTGATTGAATGAGACAGGGCAATTAAACTTGAGCAGATCCATGACTTTCATGGAAGTGAGCAGGACCTTCTCCTTAATTCTGTCCAAAGAATAAACATTCCCACCCATACGCGCATCACATCTGAATTTCCAGATCTCCCTTAGCATGACTATAGTCAGAAGCAGACCAGTGAACTGGGGTGTAGAATTCAGATTAGAATTCATAATGACACTCCAACATCGAACAGTAATACGGTCTGAAAGATGAATCTTGTTGCTTAACAGCGGAGCAATCCAACTCCACAAGCCATCAGCGATATCACTGGTGATAAAAAGATGATCCAGAGTTTCCTATTTAGGATCCATGCAGCAAGTACACTTTGACACCAAAGGAATTCCGCACTCCATGACTCTGGAATCAACCTGCACTGCTCTATGAAGAAGCTTCCAAACAAACATGGCAGCACGAGGAGGAATAGCATGGTGCCACACTTTCCGCCAGCTACTTCTACTGACTCCTTGGTAAGAATGAAGTTGATAGGCAGTTTAACAGAGAAAATACCATTGGAATTAGCAGACCAAATGAAGGAATCAGAATCATGAGATAGCATCCCCTAGACATGTTGCGAGGCACCCCATCTAGTTCCAGACCATATTATTATCATCAAGCACCATGTCCCTAACCGAGATCTTAGGCCAAAAATGAACATTTGGAACGCTGATATTGAACTCTTGCATCATGTTTTTTATCACCAATCCAAACATCCCTGAAAAAATCAACGGAAGAACCATCCCCCCCAGCCACCTGGTGTGAGCAAGGACTAGAGCTTTCGCCTGGAAAAGACCTTCTTAGAGACCCCTGTGGGAAAAAGTGTTTATTTCAGAGAGATGCTGCTGCTTAATAAACCACTGGTTTGCATAACGAGACCAAAGCGAGTTGCCATGAATAATGTTCCATAATTGTTTCGCCTCCAAGGCCACCTGCAAAGTATCCAGTTTATGAAATTCAAACCTCCTTCCACAAGAGGTTTCTGAATTTTTTCCCAGGCAACACAGTGCCGCCTTCTATTGCCATCCCACCCTGCCAGAAAAAAATTAGCACAAAGACTATGAATCTGGTTGCAAATCCTTTTAGGAATATAGATAGAACTAGCCAGATAAATAGGGAGGCTAGCAGAACAGATCTGATCAAGACCGCCTCCCTGCTTGAGATAGCAATTTGGATCTCCACCCAGCTAGTTTATTTGCATCACAGTCAACCATAAACTTGAAGTCATTCACTTTTAAGTCTCCCAGAATTAATAGGAACCCCCAAGTATTTCATGCTGCCATGGTGTTGTCTATACCTAGTGAGCCGACTGAAATGGAAGGCCAAAGCCGCAGGTGCCTTTGCAGAAATTTGGAAACAACTTTTACTAGCATTAACCATCTGACCAGAGCTCCTTTCATATTGACACAGAAAATTAAGGAAAGATTTAACACTCTTGACTCCTGCATTCATAAATACTAACGTATCATCTGCATATAAAAGATGGGAGACTGGAGCTACACCACGTGGGCTGCTAAAATGTTTTATGCTACCATTCTCATACAAGGAACGCAACCCTCTACTAAGAACTTCTGAGGTAATAATGAAGAGAATAGGCGCCAAAGGATCCCCTTGACGAATACCCCTGGAAGATTTAAAGTAACCAGAAATCGACCCATTAAAAATGATGGAGGACCAGCAATTAGAGAGCATCATACCGACATAACTGGTAAACCTGCTGCAAAAACCAAATTTCTTCATCACCTGCAAGATGAAATCCCATTCCATCCCATCATAAGCTTTGGCCATGTCTAACTTAAAAAGAACATTGAAGCCTCTCACTTTCCGATCAATATCCTGAAGCATTTGGCGGGACAAGGAACATTATCAAGAATATACCGCCCCTTAACAAAGGCACTTTGCTCATCCGAGATGATTTGAGGAAGGATCGGAGTAAGGCGCTCACAGAACAGCTAGAAATCACTTTATAAATAAAATTGCATAGACTTATGGGCCTAAAGTCACCGAAGGATCTAGGTTCAGGCACTTTCGAGATGAGAGTAATAATCAAAGAAGATATCCCTCTGGGCATACCGAACCCAGCAAAAAACCCTGCACAGCAGCACCACATCACATTTAATAATACTCCAACAGTGAGAGAAGAAGATACGCGAGAAGCCATCCAGACCAGGAGCACTAAAGGCATCCATAGAGAAGACCACAACTTTATTTCCTCTTCAGTGGAGCATTGCACAACAATTCATTTTTTTCCACAGTAATGAGCAAAGGAATGCAGCTCAAAATATCAAGATCAACCACATGATCCCCCGACATAAGAAGGTTTTGGAAGAAAACCACAGCTTCGTTTTTGAGAACTTCCTGATCAGAACACCAGTTACCACTACCATTATTATTTTCGGTCTGTGGATATAGGAACACCTCCTATTGCTCTTCACAGTTGCATGATAAAAAGATGTATTTCTGTCGCCGTTCCTCAGCCAATCAACTCTGGATTTCTGCTTCCAGAACCTCCTCCCTTTGCAATGCAGTATGAGCTTTGCATTTGCAGCAAACAAAGCCACCCGATTATCATCAGATGCATCACATCAAAAGCATACTGGAGCCTATCAACATCCTCAAGAGAAAGCCTAACCATTTGAGAAACATGGCCAAGACATTTTTATTCCACACTTTGAGCATATTTTTCACCTCCTTCAATTTCATCCGAATTCTAAGCAACGGGTTCACAAAATTATCAGTGGTGGCATTCCAAACATCAGAGACAACACTCAAAAAAGCATCATGTGAAATCCACATCTCTTGAAAGACAAACCTGCTAGGACCACTAGCCACATTGGCAAAAGATAACACCAAAGGGCACTGGTCAGAGGGACCTCCCCTAAAATGTTTAACAACACATCAGGGAGGGCCGCCTACCATTTATCATTCACATGCACACGATCCAGATGGGCACTGATATGAGCACTACCAATTCTATTATTTGTCCAAGTATAGGTGGACCCAATATACCCAGCATCAAATAAACCAACGGCTGCCATGAAAGCATTGAAGTCAGTCAACACATTCGCCCTACTATAGGACCCACCCTTTTTATCAGAAGGCTGAGGAATATCCACAGAAGAAGCAAAGTCAATCAAGTCAAAAAAAAGTATTTGTCTTAAACTGAGGTTACAAGACGCATACAAACAAGTGATGTAACAGAAACTGAGGAGTTATTCATGAGAGCTAGAGTGATAAATTGATCTGATTTCCCCACCACGTTCAGACATATAGATGAGTCCCAGAAAACCCATATCTTAGATTCTTGATCAGAATTACCAGCAAAATTATGTAACTTGATGTACCTCGAAAGCTGACAAGCCCTGTCTAACGGTTGCTTCGGTTCCATAATAGCCACAAAGGATGGATGTACCTGCGAAACCTGCTTCTTTAACTCCTGTGGGAATTAGCATTCCCTACACCATGAATATTCCATAAAATAGCAAATTCATTGGGACACAACGCCTTCCCCCTATCAACCGATCGAGCACGAGCTCTTGTAAGCACCCGCGCCCTGCGATCAGTAGGGCCATCCTCAACCAATATGTGATTCGAGGGCATAAGGAAATTATCCATCAACGCCAGCTGAGCTGTATCCACTCCCTATCAGAACCCCGATCTTTTAACTGAGCAAAACCGTCGACACTGCATGGCCGTACACCACTATCATCTTCTGCATGAACCTCTTGAGAAGTAGCGATACCCTTTTCATAACTACCCTAAGACTCTTCATTGACCTGCTTAACCTGATCACCATTCAAAATATCAAAAGCAACCACCTCTTCACCCTCCTGAAGGGTGATACGATCTTCACTAACTGTAACCAGACCATTCTCATCAAGCTGTTTGTTATTAAGGACAAGAACATCCTTCTTCGGAGAAAGTTCAGAAGTTCTATTCCCACAGACCCAGTCGACTTAGGAATACCAGGAAACACAGGAAGGATACCCCCCTCACCACCAGTTCCTTCTCCAGTAGACTTATCAATAACACCTGAGGGACCAGTGTCCTCCCCAGTAATAACATGCACCCATGCTTTAACTGGATGAACAACGGCCTTGGAGCAATATTATTTCGCCTAGCGATCTGACCTTCCCATGAAGAACGACACTTATCTTTGGCATGGCCTAGTCTAAAACATGAAGAACAATATTCCAGCAGGTTCATGTAGGCCACATCTTGCCAGTATCCCCCTAGATCTCCCATCCTGATCCAGACTCTCTCTGGGCGTGGTTTTAAAAGATCCACTTCGACACAAACCCTAGCAGCCTTCATGTTGAGAAGCAGATGCATAGCATGGGCTATTTGAAGGACAGGACCTACATTGCAGCGATGGACGATAGCATATTCCTTTGACAGAGATTGACAGGAAGAGAAGGGAAGTCCACCCACACCAAAACAACAGAAGGTTCCTCATTAGGTTTAAACATCAGACTCCACTTGAAGAACTGAAATAGCTTACTTGAACAAAGAGAGATTCACGCAGAAGAACCCTAAGATAATCATCCTGGCTCTTAACATCAGAAGGAGGTGCAAGTTGTCCAGCGCACTAATGAGAAACAGATCTTTAAGATCGCATCTGGATGCCAGGTGGGAGCGGATTTTCGGAATAGCAGGCCGCCCATAAGCAGTCTTCGCCACCACTGAAAACTGAAAAGGCTTCAACGAAGCTTCCATCTCCTCCTTGGAAAAGTAGACTGCCGGTTCACCCTTGTCCGTAAACGCTGGCGCATGCAACCTGTGTCCACCAGTGGAAGTTCTAAGGAGGCTGCGACCACCCTGGCTAAGGAAGGACCAGCTGCAGGAGGCGGCGGAGCCACCCCATCAGCAGCCCCCATGGCCGGCCAGGCCCCAAGGGCCGGCGGCGCCAAACAGGGAAGGAGGCGGATCTGCAGAGCTTCTCTTTCTAGAAACACTAGAGAGAGAAAAATGCATTTATGATGATGTCATTACTTATTCTAGGTCCTAAAAATCTTAGAAGTGACATCGACATCTACTTACAACCATTGATAGAAGATCTGAAAGATTTGTGGGTCAGAAGTGTTGAAACATATGTGCTTCAAAGAAACAAAATTTTCAGTTGAGAGCTGCCCTCCTTCGGACAATCAATGAGTTTCCTGCATACGCCAATTTATCTGGATGAAGTACCAAAGGAAAACATGCATGTCCATCGTGTTATTATAATACAAATTCAAGATGGCTAAACAATTGTCAAAAATTCTGTTATCTGGGACACCGACATTTTTTGACAATCAATCATAGTTGCAGAAAGCATGAGTATCAACACAAATTTGATGGCATGACTGAACATCAAATGCATCCTGAGGTCTTAACGGGTGCTGAAGTGTGGAATCAACAACATCATGTTCCTCATATCAGATTTGGTAAGAATTTTAAAAGGATATGAAGAATTTGGAAGGTTGGAAGAAACAAAGTATTTTTTTGAGAGCTATCGTATTGGTCAAATCTATTCATTTGGCACAACTTGGATGTAATGCACATTGAAAAGAATGTATGTGACAATTTGTTGGAAACTTTGAACCTTCTTTGTGAGGAAAAGAGCAAAAGATAGTCTGAATGCACGGTTGGGTATGGAAATGTGGGGAATAAGATTAGAATTTCCTCCATAGACAGACAATCATAACAAGACCAAGTTGCCAGCGGCAGCATATACATTGAATAGATTGCAGACAACGGCTGTGTGCAACTTTCTGCATAATATAAAAGTTCCAGATGGATAATACTCCAATTTGATGAAGTAGATATTACTGGTTGAAAATTGGTAGGGTTGAAGAGTCATGATTTCCATGTATACATGCAAGTATTATTTCCATTGGAAATTTGTGGTATTGTCAATCAAGATGTGACAAATCCAATTACAGAGTTATGTATATATTTCAAATATGTCTGTTCTAAAGTTCTTCAATATGATCGTCTGTTTTGATTGAAAAGTGATATTGCAGTAACATTATGTAAGTTTGGAACAAAATTTTCCACTGTCTTTTCTTTGTGTCATGGTTCATTTGATTGTACATCTAGCATATGAAGCTAGAATTGTCGTTCCAGTTCAATATCGATGGATGTATCCTATAGAGAGGTTTTTGAAGAAATGAAAGACTATGTTTTCAATAGGGCACATCCAAAAGGTTCAATTGTTGAATGTTACCTCATGGAGGAAACAATCTCATTTTGTTCAACGTATATGGATGGTATTGACACTCGCTATAACCGATGGGAAAGGAATTATGATGGTCCCTCTGAAGACAATAATGAAGGAGGTTGTTCGATATTGAAATCTTCAGGATGTTTCTTAATAGGAAATGTTAGTAGTCATATACTGTCTGAAGAAGAAGTTGATAAGACACATCTATACATTCTTAAATAGATTGAAGACATTGATGATATTTTTATGAACAGAAAATATGTGTTGACAGTTCATGCTGTACAGAAAAGAATTTCTTGAAATGGCTCCAGAGTTATGTTCAAGACCTGAAGGATGCAAATGATCATCAATGTACTCCTGATATTTATTGTCTAGCACTGACAACTATTGAGTTAGGTTTCGTGGAACAGCTATTAATGCCACAAAGGTCACTCAGTTGTCTGGAGTTATTGTCAATGCAGAACACTCGTCAAAGGCTCAACATAGATGAACCATTTGCCCTCGAAAGTCAAGTAGAACAGGTGTTGTATGTAAATGATAACATGGCACGAGGATGGTTCATTCCTGTTAAAGCACGTTTGCGTGATAGCTATAACATGTAGGATGGCCCTCTTGAGAATGATACAAAACCGAGTGATGAAGCATTTCAAGACATTTGATTGATGTTCGGATTAGAGGAGAAATTCAAGACACAGATCTATGTCAAGAAAGTAGCATAAGAGTGGATGAGTATATTGATATCTAGGTGATTTATGAACTTTAACTTACATTTTATTTTTAATAAATTTACGTAGATGTTGTAAATTGAAGCTTTTAACTTATAATGCTTATATATGTACTAACATTTTTTTTAACAGATAGTTTCTGGTAGTGAGCGCTCCCACTCTTGTGATGGCTCATGATTACAGAGGCATTGGACTCTCGTAGTCCCTCTCCCTCCCACTTCTCAGACTATCCCTCCCCCTACCACCTCTCAATTGGTCCCTCCCCCTACCACCTCTTAGGAGGTCCCCTCCCCCTCAAACTTTTCAGGTGGTCCCTCCCTCTTCAAGCCCTCAGGGCTCTTCAATGACATCTACATCTTCTGTAGGTTATTGATGTGTTTATTCATAAAATATTTTAATAGAAAACTTATGATGATGTTCATTGTTTATATTTGAACAGGCCCATCATCTACACCATCTTGGGGGAGAGGCACTGGCTGTCGAGGGCCTACTAGGGGAGTTACAAAGAGGAGGTTGGGCGATGGACAGTAATAGAATGTCTCCCTCATTTAAGGATATAGTGTGAGGCCTACTACAGATATATTTACGAGTCGTATCGATGTTGTTACAAAATTATATTGTAAGATTTGGCAAAAAAGATTTTGCCAAGCTTTTTACATCGACCAAGGAGTTGATATTTAGAGATCTTCAAGTAATAATATTTAAAGTAAATGATATATATGTTGACCAGGTTACAAGCCCAGAGGGGGGGGGGGGGGTGAATGGATTGCAAAAATTATATCTTGAAATATGCCTGTTAAAAATAACTTCAACAAAAAACACTAAACGCAAGTGTTAGAGTTAGTGAGAAGCAAAAATAAGGCAAAAGTAATCGCATAAAGTACACAAGGATTTTATCCTGGTTAGGAGCTTCTATCACTAGAAGTCCTGCGTCCAGTCCCTAAGAACTACTTGAGATTCTACTAAACAAGGGTATAGTCCCCCTTATGGACACTTACACATCCAGCAACCATTGGCCTTCTCTTAAACCCCGAAGAGGCAATACAACCACCCGTAGCAACAGGTCTTCCCTTTAACAAGGGGAACAAACACCTAGCCACAACAAGTTTTCTCTTCTCACAGGAAGAGGCACACTCTAAAAAGAGTTGAAGGGATGGCCCTAGATAAAGCTTATACAAAGCCTTCCTTGATCTTAGGTGCGAACTGAGAGAAAGAAGAATGGAAACTATGATGCTATCCTCTCAGAACAACATTCTCTCAAAGAAAAAGAAGTGAGGGCTTCAGGAGAGCTCAGAGCAGATGGACTTGGAGTGAGGGCACACTGCTCTTCTAATGGTTGTGAAGGCTTGTGTGTATCCACGTGTGTTGCTTGTTGGTGAGGTCTACTTGTTCTTCACAATCATTATCTTCTTATAGGCATTCCTGCTTTCTTCAGATGTAACTATTGAGATATCCGTTGTCTCTCATTTCTTGATGTTCATTTCCATGCAGTCGCAACAAGTCTTACGTTGTAGAAACATGTGACTATCGGAAACCTGCAGGCATTAAATGCTAAGAGAGAGAGAGAGAGAGATGTCTTCAGTGATAGTCAACGTTTTGAGTAAAAAGATATTATATAGAAATAGACATGTCCATCTGTCACCGTATAAAGCATAAGAAGACTTGACATAAAAATAGCAGTCAATAAAAAATCATACTGTAAGAAGATATACCCAAAAGGATAAGCTCATTCTGTTACCTTTTAAAGTTATAGACGACATGTCACAAAAGTGGCAAAATGTAAAAGATGATGTGCATGAGAACTGTGTCTGTAGATAGACTATACATAAGATGATATCTTTGAAAGCTTTTGTAAGAAGGATATGTAACAAACAACGTGAAATTTGAAATGCACATCTTAAAAATGGTTTGAAAATACTGCGCACCAAGATATGTTCATAACAAGGATTAATCATAAGGGCAATCATTATAATTTAATTACAAACACAATCAGTAAGGTTATTGCACATATATTATCAAGGTATTTGAAAATAGTATAGCAATAGATAATATAATGCCAATTGATGTTCAAAAAGTAATCGATGTCTAAGAGCAATCAATATTCAAGAACAATCCATGAAGACAATCGATGTTTGAGTATAACTGCAATCAATGTTTAAGGAGGACTGTCGATGTTTTGAGACAATCGATGTCCAAGGGCAATCGATGTCTAAAGACAGTCGATGTCTAAGGGTAATTGATGTCCAGAAAGGTAATCGATGTTTTATGAAGACAATAGATATGACAATCGACATGAGATGGCAATCGATGTTCAGTGCAAGGCAATCGATGTCTAACGGTAAGGCAATCAATATCTTAAGTAATTGGTATGTGAGGCAACCGATTGGTGAAGAAAGTAAATATTTATAAAGACAATCGATGTTTGAAATAGTTAGCAATTGAAATGAAATGTTCAGCAATCAATATGAAATGTTCAGGAATCGATATAGAATGTTCAACAACCGATTAATAAATAAAAAACAACATAAATGGTTGAAGTGGAAGCTTCGTCTGGCCAAAATATAACGTTATCGGTCAAAGTGGAACTTCGGATATGACGAAGTGTAACTTTGTATCTGACGAAGTAAAACTTCGTATAAAATAGTTCATAACACTGTCGATCGAAGTGAAACTTCAGATATGACAAAGTGTAACTTTGTATTTGACAAAGTGAAACTTCGTATAAAATAGTTCATAACGCTGTCAGTCGAAGTGAAACTTCGGATATGAGGAAATGTAACTTCGTATATGACGAAGTGGATCTTCGTATAAAATAGTTCATAATGCTGTCAGTCGAAGTGAAACTTTGGATATCATTTCGGATATGACGAAGTAAAGCTTCGACTGAACATAACCAAAACATGCATGACGAACTGTCAGCTTCAGATATGACGAAGTGGACTTCGGATAATGAAGTTTAAAGCTATAGAAGATGAAACTTGACTTCGATTGAAACTGTGAAAAGATTATCAGTGATGAAAAAAAAACATGAACTTATGAATGACAACAAAGACTTGCCATTAGTTGAACACATCTAGTGAACTTAGAAATACTTGGAATACTTGCAATGGTGATTCTTGAAGTATTATTTATTTCCCTTGAG
>JACBKR010006352.1:0-13239 GCA_014218235.1 Colocasia esculenta | reverse complement strand
GCGATTCAATCTTGGTCTATTTTCAATTGTTCCAACTTTATTTTTATAGTGAATCAATCAAATACATTTAGAACGATATATATATATATATATATATATATATAGACTTTATTCCTACCAAAGTCCTTGAAATACATCTATAACTGAAAAGTATTCAAAATACAAACTCCCACTAAAATAATAAATCCTCAAGAGATATGACACCCATAAGAGCAATGTGTTAATGAAAGACTTTGGGTGGCAATCTCTTAGTAAATAGATCTGCGACCATGGAGTTTGTCCCAATATGCTCTATAGACGTCTTACCATTTTGAACCCTTTCTTTAACAATTGGGAACTTAATGTTAATGTGCCTAAATTTCATCGAGCTCCTATTGTCGTTTGTAATACAATACTACTGACTCATTGTCATAAAACATCTTAGTGGTCTTTTGATTACATCTACAATTTGCAACCCAGTGATAAAATTTTGTAATCATATCCATGGTTGGATGCCTCGTAAGATGCTATTAACTCTGCTGCCATAGGGGAAAATGCTTTGAGTATTTGCTTAACACTCTTCCTCTAGGAATATAGCAAATGGTCTTGGACTTTGTTCACCTGATCTATCATATCTACCATAGTATTCTCAAGCACCGTCAGATTTGACAACTTTAATTCTTTTGCCGAGTTGGTTCAACTTCAACCTAGCTTATACTTCTTGAACACATCTAGTGACTGGAACTTCACATAAAATGAGATATACGTAGTCATATCGTGAATAATCGTCTATGAATGTATAAAATATCGTTGACTTAGAAGTTGTAGGGAATGGCCCACAAATGTCTATATGTATCAATTCTGAAAAGTCCAAAGTCCTATTGGCATCTATTCTCCAATTGACACATGTCAAAATCCTTAAAATTTTGCTAGACACAAGTCTCTCAATTCTCTGCTTAGAGATTGTGACATAATCTCTTGTGCCATAACGAAGTAAAATCCTCATTAATTGGTTAATTTTAATTTTGTACCACGTGAACTTATATGCAAGGTTTCTTTAAATGAGACAATAATATCAAGCAAATAATAGCTATCATTAAAGATAAAGAACTGATACCATGAGATTTGAATCTTGATAAAGACTAAATTTACTATTTCCAATAAACAAAAATAACCAATTTTGTCCAAAATAGGATGCCAATTCTATCTAAACGATGGTACAATATAGGACCTCGTTTAAATCAAAATAACAACCAGTCTTTAACAATAACCTAAAAGTCCCTATAGCCTCCCTTCCCACTGATTTTTCTCACTTACATGGTTTTTGGCCTGAGAAATGGCAAATCAGAAGGAGATTTGAATTGATTTGTAGCAAAAATTTATCACCAATACAATCTCACATAAATGAAATACAACTCAATATAATTCGAAGACTGACACTTATATGCAGATCCCAAATCAATGTTGCTTACAAGTTTAAAAACAGTTCAAAACACTTTGTTGAGTGTTGAACAACCAGACAGAATTCATGATGCTGTGATGAATGGGGATAGAGGACAAGGAGCAAACATAAGAACAACAAGAATTGTTTTGTGGTTCAGAGTGCACCCATGTGCATCCTATATCCACCCCTTGCGTGAGTGAAGATTAACCACACACACTATCTATTCAAACAATACAACCACACACCTGCAACACACACTCTCGATTGTGCCCACTCCACTTAGCACCATAGTGCCAAGATCACACACACATAGATATTGTTCTTATTACAAACTTAACAAATAAGGTCAAATAGAATGTATACAAATGCTTAAGAAATCTCCCCTATCGATGTGGTCTCTTGGCCTTCAAGCTTCTGATTGTCTCACTGCGACTCTAGATTCTACAGATCATCCATGAAACAAGTTCAAAATAGTTAGATCAAGAAAATTATCTACTACACAATCGATCTACTGGCAGAACTAGCTCATCATCAAATTTGTTTACACCACAGAGAAAGCGGGATTACCGACGGAATTTTCCAAAGGAAATATTTCCGTCGGAAAAGCCGTCAGTATATCTGACAGTGATATTTTACTGAACATATCAGTCGAGTTTTCCGCGGAAAATATTCTGTCGGAAAATATTCTGTCGAAAAATCCGACGAAAAATAGAATGTAAACATTTCTTAAGAAATCTCCCCCTATCGCTCTGACACGATCGGGTGGGTTTAATTGACATGACGAACTGACGGAATCCGATTTGATTCCCGGATTGGGTTGGGCGTTGAAATGACGGATCTAAAAAAAACCTCGTCTAAAGGGTCAAACACACAACCCGGGGTACAAAATTCTAAATAAGGATCTGATCGCATGTTGTTCGCTCCGACATGACCGGGTGGGTTAAATTGACGTGTGTTGAACTGACGAAATTCGATTTTGGATTCACGGATTGGGTTCGGCGCTCAAATCACTAATCTAAAAAAAACTCGTCTAAACGGTCAAACACACAACCCGGGGTACAAAATCCCAATAGGGATCTGATCAGCATGTCGTTCGCTCCGACACGACCGGGTGGTTAAATTGACGTGTGCGAACTGACCGAATTTGATTTGGATTCCCGGATTGGGTTGACGTTGAAATGACGATCTAAAAAAACTCTCAATCTAAAGAGTCAAAACACACACCCAGGAGTACAAAATCCTAAATAGGATCTAATCGGTGTAGACACAGTTTTCCGTTCCCCTTTTTAGTGGGGACGAAGAACGTCTCCACAAGGAGGGGTGTGAAATAAATACGTGGTGTGTGTGTGATATGGAGTGGAAAATGAGAAAATGCAATAAAATAAAAGATCGTGATCGCCAGGCACACGAGGGTGCCGAATGGAGATGCACGTGCGAGGGGTGCGGGTGAAGGAAGTGATCGCGAGCGTACCTTTTTGGCGGGGAGATTGGCGCGGGTGGATGATGTGGGTTCTTTCTTCCCTACGAGCACGGCCGGCCGTGGTAGATGGCGTTTCCTGTGTTGATTACCCTGAAAAATAAGACAAATAAAAGAAGGGGATTAGCCCAAAAATGTGTAGTATGCAATTCTAAAAATAGATGAAATAATGAATGACATGGGGGCGGCTTCTTCCGGATGGTGGCTTTTAAACCCCTAAATGTAGGTGTGTTAAAATGCATACATTGTGTGTGTGTGTGTATGAAGCAAAAAGAGCCACGTAGGGGCCAGGTGATTGGAAATATAAAGGACCACGTGGGTCTGGAGGAAGGAAAAAACAAATAAAAGGGGGGTGCTTCCCCAATGCCGGACGGCGTGACGGCGTTGGAGAGGAAAACGAGGAGGACGACGGCGCTGCCGCTCCGATATACGCGTGGTGGAGAGGAAGATGACGGCGTAGGAGGCGAGACGAGAAATCGGCAGGGCTCCGCCGGAAGAATTCCCTCTCTCTCTCTCTCTCTCCCTCTCTCTCTCTCCCTCGCTCTTCTCTCTCTCTCCTCTCTCTCTCTCTCTCTCTCTCTCTCCGTCCTCTCTCAATCTCAAAAAAAAAAGGAAAGCCGGAAGCCGAACCCCGAGAAGCCCAACCCCGAACGCCGACCCCCCGCCCCTGGCCCTGCGGTTTCGTTTTTATAGGCACTGAGCAAAATCGCGTCCAGGACAGCAGCCGCCTTTTAAGGCTTGAATCGCGTTCGCGCGGCGGCAGGCCGTGATTTAGAAGGTCGGCCGCGCATGGGGAATCGTTGCGCACCGCCTCTCTGAATCGCATCGGGGCATGCCGTCGCGACTTGAATCGCGGCGGGACGCCCGGACGCGATAAGACTTGCGTGGTTTCGAGGCAACAGACTCACGACGCTCTGCCTACTGACGGGACGTTCGGATTGACATATCTGAATCGCGTCGTCTGACATGGCGCGATTCAGGGATTTTATCATGATTACGGACCTACGCGCAAACGACTTTCTGGGCTACTGTCAGACTCTGAATCGCGGCAAGGATCCAAGACGCGATTTGGAAGGCGGTTCGAAGAAACGCGTCCACTGTAGCGAGGATTCTTCGGCGGCCCTGCCGATTTCCCGTCTCCGGCGGAGCCCTGCCGATCCGCACCAGACCCCCCTGGGGAGCACCACAGGAAGAGGGCGAGATCCAGAAATATTGGAAAACTCTTTCAGGACAAAATGAGGTCATTTGTGCGCTACGGCGCAACTCGAAAATTTACCCGCGGTGAGAAAATTCGCGTGTCTACAATCGGCCTGCCGTTCTTAAATTGACCGTGTGAGAACTGACGGAATCCGATTTGGATTTCCGGATTGGTTGGGCGTTGAAAATGACGGATCTAAAAAAAAACCAAGTCTAAAGGGTCAAAACACACACCCGGGGTACAAAATCCCAAATAGTGATCTGATCGGCGTGTCGTTCGCTCCGACACATCGGGTGGGTTAAATTGACGTGTGCGAACTGACGGAATCCGATTTGAATTCCCGGATTGGGTTCGGCGCTCAAATCACTAATCTAAAAAAAAAAACTCAAGTATAAATGATCAAAATAGTTTCTATTAAACTTGAGAAAGAATCACATATTCTAAATTAATTTTTTAAAATAATGTATGTATATTAATTTTATTAATGTTTCTCATATTATTATGTTTTAATATAGGATCCACCTCTGGCACCTGACGATCATGAGGCGGAGATAGCAGACGTTCCAATAGACCTGTCTTGATTTTTAGTATTTATTTTATGTATGATTTTATATTTGTTATGTTTTATGATTTTCTGTTGATTCTGAGTACTTGTTGTGAAATGTATGAATATTGTATTGTAGCAGGTTTGAAAAATCATTGTTTTTTTTTATTAAAAAAATTATAGGATTTTCTGACGGCTTTTCCGACGGATACATGGCCGTCGGAAATGCAGTTTACCAACGGAACAAACCGTCGTTATTTCTGTCTAAAGTGCCGACGGATAATTTTCCGACGGATTTTCCTGTTAGGAATTTACCGACGGAAATTTTGACGGATTTTCCGACAGTGGTTGTCAGCAAATACTGACCAAATTTCCGACAAATTTTTCGACGTTTCAGTCGAAAATTACTGACGCAATTTCCGACGGAATATTCGGTCGGTATTTTTGACGAATTTTTTTACCGTTGGATTTTTGACCAGATATTTTCGACAAATCATTTTCGACGACCGCTCGACGGAAAGCTGTCGGAAGGCAGTGTTTTCGACGGATTGCCGTCGGATTTTCGACATATTGTGACTGTCGAAATGTCACTTTTTCTTATAGTGTTACCATCGTTTGGCTGTCAACAGTGGAGGCAACCCTACCAAGTGTGATACTTGGTGCAAATTCGTTCTTCTTGTGTCTACCAAGTTTGCAAATGAAACAAAATATTCTAAATCATATTTCTTCTGTTTTTTTTTTATGGTGTTCACATATAACTTATTTCTGTGTTCTTGCTTTTTTCTTTTCTTGTTCTTGTCCTAGAAGGTTGTCTCCAAATGAACACTCTCAATCTTCTCTTGCTTCAGCTTGCACACAATGTTAGATGACTTCATTAAGAGATCATTTTTAACAGGAACTTCAGTAAGACACATTGTTAACATCTTTAGATAAGCAATGTTTAAAGCGTTGTCATAAATTGTAAGAAATAAATGCAATGAACATCTAAAAAAATTGTTAGAACATTTTGTTAAAAAAAAATAAAAAAAAAGTTATCTCTTTCAAAAAGGAACAACCACATGCTTGAGCACACTGGTTTTAACATTTGTTTTCATACACACCAACTCACAAGGTAACCTAATATATATAGTTGCACAGGAGGAATATATATATAAATTCTATGAAAAGGATGATATCTTCTAACAAATATATGTACAATGAAAGAAAATTTTGTTATATTAAAAATCTGAGGGATCATACAGTCTGGCGCTTTAGTATTATATAATATCTCAACTTCATGTTTATCACATCATAAATTGTTCCAAACTCTAATAAATGTCAATCTAATAATGTCTCGATTAGAATTGCCTCCTCTCTATGTCGAGATGTGGTGGCCGTTGTTCTTGGTGACTATTATGTGCGAGAGAGAAATATTAGCAGGTACAGAGCAAGAGAATCTGCCAATGAGGAATTTAAGGACTGAATGTGAAAGGATAATGCAGCACACTCTCTTCTTTACTTGTCCTGTTGTCCGCCCATAGCTTTTGGAGCATCATTCTGTACAACCCTTTACGTACCTAGATTTTTGTTCACTAAATAATTTATATGCATCATATGTTTTGAGCTTTTATATTAGATAGTTCATTCCTAAGAGAAGAAAAAGATGTACGGACAAAATGAGGTAAGCTTATTATTTTTTCCTAATCCAGTGATGGTAGCATTTTTAGAAATGTTTTAAAAATATATGAGTTGAAAAATCTGTAGACTTGTTATACTTGATCTGTATTGTGTATAATAACTAGATTTGAATCACATAGTCCTCTTGGTTGGAGGGTTGCAAGTGGATTCAAAAAATTGTTCTAGTTACTACAAATGAATTGAATCAGTTTGCAAGGTTACTACAAATGATTGAATCAAATAGTGCTCTTCGTAAGACATGCTATAGATAGTCTTTTACTTCATATAATTATCTCTCTATGATTTACCTGCAACTTAAAACCTTAAGGAACTAATTAAATTGCAAAGTTCATTAATTTAAACTCAATCTGCTCCTTAAAACCTTAAGAATCTACTATTTAAAAACTTATAAACCTGTTACTAAATTATATATTTTAAATTACAGATTATCTTATAAACATGCTACCTTAAAACCTGAAAACTAAATTAATGGTCCACATTACTAATAATACTTTAGCCCATGTAAATAGAGTCCACACAATCTCTTATGATCACATTACTATAAATACATAAAACAAACCTTTCTAAAAAATGCTAGAACATCTATTCCATAAAATGTATTAATACATATATTGTTAAACTAAACTTAATTAAAAAGTGTGTACATAATAGAAATTATATTGCTCTGTGAAATTCCATGGTGGGTGGGTGCCTCAGAGTTCCTGAACTTCTTTTTGTTATGATTTAATGCTATGTGAAATTTGATATGCAGCACCCACATATTGTAGCTAATCATCAAACCACTCCTGCCAGATATTCCTTGTTCTTCATGCTCAAGACGTAATCTTGGGATCTGCCCAGATTACATAAGGTTAGAACCGGATCATATATGTTCTAAATGAGGAAAATCCCATTAAGACTTTTCTTCTCAAAGCACAAGAAATAAGAAGACGGCGGCTTGACACTGTAGAACCAGAGGAAACCAAAAGATTCTTGCAGAGCTTGAAACCAGAGAGCAAATGAGCTTTGTGTTGGGAGGAGGAGGCAGGGAATTTTCAGAGAAGAATTGCCATTTCTTCAAAGAGATTTTCTTCCTTTCTAGTCGTAGAATTGATTAAGATATATTTTTTGCACATATGGGTTAAACAAAGAGAAGAAAAAAAGAACAAAAAGAAGAGTGTAGAGATCTAATAAGAGCCGAAGGGAATACTACCCCCACCCATGGCGCTCTGATGGATTCGCCGTAGTATATATGGTGATGCCAGCAAAAACGACGACAACAACAAAAGGTGGGGAAGAAGAGGATAACCACTGCCTTCTTCTTCGTTTTCTCTGATCCTTTCGATCCAGTTCGGTCCTTTCCGTCGGCGCCTGCGCCCTCAGAGGAGAGGGAGGGCCGTGTACTGGTGGTAGTTGATGTCGGTTGGCAGGAGGTTGAGATCGAAGGGGAGCGGCAGGTCATGCAATGGAGGCCGAGGAAGGAAGTAGCGTCCTCCACGACGAAGCATGAGGAGCCGCAGTCGCTGTAGCATCCTGGGTCACGGTCGGGCGGAAAGGAGAGCTGCTTCCGGATCGTTGGCTTCCTGGGTCGCGAGGCAGGCTGCGGCGCGGTGGCGGAGCCCTGGTGCCCGACGGATGACTCCACCGTGCTTCTATGGCTGCTCTAAGTTGGCCGAGGCCACTGATCCGGCGGAGAACCTGTGTTCGCCGCTGCTGTGATGTCGGGGGAAGATGCTGAGTGGGAGAGGGCAGCGGGCGGGGGCGTGCCGGGAGCGTGGAGACCGTGCCGGGGGCTTACGAGGTCGTGGGTTGCTTGGATGGGGAGTATGCGAGGGCGAGGGTGTGAGGTCGACGATGCGAGGGAGAGGTTGTTGAGGGAAGGGCTGCGACTGGGAGGATGCTGCGAGGGAAGGGGAAAGGCTACCCACGCCATCTTCACAGGGAATTGGCAGGTGGACATGGAAGGCGAAACGCCGCGTGCTCGGTAGAAAACATCGCAGGGAGAAGAAAGAGATAGAGGGAAGATAGCATGCCTCAGTTTTGGCGGGATTTAGATAGATTCTTATACTGCCACGTGTACTTTTAAAATGAGGTTTATTATAATAGTATAAATTAGTTGGACATCCGTGCGATGCACGGCGTTTGATTATAAACTATTTTAATAAATATAAATTAATTTTTAAAATTATATAATTTTAATTATAAATCTGTTTGTTAAAGTAATTTTAATTAAATATTTGAACAATAATAAAATAATTACACAACAGATTTTATCGTAAATTGTCAACAATCTTTTAATTGATATATTAGATATATAATTGTTACTACAAAAAAATTATCATAAATCATTGATCATTTTGAACAAAATAAATTTTCAGAAAACATACTTTAACTAATATAGTGGCAAAACAAAACTATGTTCTTAACTGGGTCTATTGATAATGCCATGGGCAACTTATTTTCGTCTATCGAGAAATCAAAGGACCAAGCTGATGGTAAATTGACTGTAATCTGTTGCAACTTTAAAGGCGGTTTCTATGGGGACATCCTAAGAAAAGCCATTCTGTCATTTGAAGAATAACTGTTCTTATCCTCCTCCAAATGATGAAAATGGCTTGCATCAGATGGGCTGTGTCACTGCTGTGCCATGAGAACCATCTAAAGCATTCAAGAAGATTAGGTAGCAAGGCTTCAATTGTGTTGGCACTATCAAGCTTCAACGTTGGTAGTGATGCTATTAAAAACTAACAATCTTACTCTTTTAATAAGGTGCCAAATAGCCACTCACGAAGGAAATGGAAACATAAATGAAGGATCAATTGGTGAGGATGAAAGGGAAATGGGGAACATTAGACTCCCTCTTGCTGTGCTTCTTCCAAAACTTGAGAATGTGGTTAGCTTGCCAGATGAACAGCACAGTGCTTATAATTTGAAGTCTGTACAAAATGATGGTAAATATATCATTCTTTATGATATATGTTTTATGTTTCTACATCTCCTGTTGACAGAGCCTACCCTTTACTGTTATGTATTTGTTAAGTTTTATTACTCTAGTTCTTTTATTTGATTTTATTTAAATAATGAGAGATGCTATCTCAGCTTATGCGTATGCTGACTTCATTCATCAATGTTTGTTTTTTTTCATGAGTCCAGAAAATAAGCTGAATGAGTTCCAAGGCTCTTATAATGGAAGCAATTGCCCAAAATTCTCAACTTTGACACAACAACGGGAACTCACTTGCTCAAAGACTATTGGCAAATGGCAGTGATCATACTCTGGAGAATGCTTGGAGGGTACAGAATATTTGTTACACAATGCTTGTTACAGCCATCTCTGCTTCTGGTATTTTAATGATATGTTCCTCTTTGCAACATATATTAGGAACTCAAAGATTACCTGGTGCAAAATAGAGACCATGGACCAGCAAGCAGTGAAGTTTCTCAAGTTGATTTCCCGGTTGATGATGTTAAAGACTTGACAGACGACTCTTTTTTGGTTACAAGAGGTAATCCATCAATAAGGTAACTAATGGTTAAATGGTCTCATGGAAGGACTTTTTCTTGTTGTCCTTCCAAGTACAATATTTCATAAGATCCTCTTATTACCTTTCAGGCAATCCATCATACATGAACAATCCATGTAATTCCTTAGCACAGTAGTGTGTCCTCGGACATTCCAGCTAATTCAAAGGTCCTCAGCATTGAGGAACCTTCCACTCGATGTGACAGTAAAATGCAAATCCTACCTGCAGATGGTTGTCCTTCCAAGTTAGTAATTTTTTTCCATTATTCTGTCTCCTCTGAGAATCCAGTGTATAGAATAATTTAAGCTCTTCAGTAAAATGTTTTCTAACGAAAGATTAAACCCAATGGATAATGTTGTTTAAAATAATTATTCTGTAAGTAGCCTAATTATAAATCAGGGGAAATGATGAATCAACACCACCACCATCATGCACCAAATCTCCACAAAAGCTATGACTCTTCTCCTAAGATCTAACTAAATGGCTACTGAAATAAAGCAGACAAATTGAAGATATAATAAATGCATAAAAACGTCAATAAACCACAGGAAGGAAGCAATCAACATTGAAACTATATAGTAGACAGAAAAGCTATTATAGCATAAACCCATGGTGTAACGACCCAGAATCCGCATTACCGGTACCCGACCAGTAACCCGAATTCTGACCCGCCAACCCACGAGCAAAGCTCGGAGGGTAAGAAAAGAACTGTCCAGGGAGAACACATAAAGAGATACACAACATGGAACAACAAACCACAATATAAAACTCCATAAGTACAACTCAGAGTCAACATAAAGTAAAGAGTACAGAGGGTACAGAGTACAGTAAAGTACACTAAAGTACTACTCACGAGCAGCTAAGGCAGACCAGCACCGGAGTGGCTAGACTCTCCTGGAACTAGAGCCGAAGGCGTCCCACCTGAAAGGGAAGGGAGTGAGTCTCACAATAAGAGACCCAGTAGGGCAACGCAAACCCCCACCGGTAACAAAACTAAAGTGCGGAAAGTAAAAACTGAAAGTAAACACCATCGCACTAGAACTCGAGACCAGTGTCACAGCACGCTACTCCTCACTCTCGGAAGTGCGCCTAGACAGCAAACCACACACCTCAGTAACCACCAACTCACACACACAGTAAGGGACTCAGCTAGGGTCTGTGGCTCGGCGTCCCGGACACCACAAAGTCTCTCGACCCCAACTACGTGTGCACACTCAGACGCTCTCCCGTACGTCTGGTCCCTTGACCGGTTTTCCCCTGCGCTGGACTCTAGCGGTAGAGAAAAGGGCTCCACGGCAACCGGCTCAAAACCACCACAAGGAGTACGCACAAAACGGAGACGCTCTCGACGCTCTGGCTCACTGGCTGAGGACCCCCACACGCCAGTCATCTAGACGGAGCACAGCTCTACGTCCAGGCAACAACCAGACCCGGAAAAACGGTACTACTGGTACTGGTACAGACGGAACACCTCAACGTCTGGCACAACACACACCAAACGGACACCACGTGTCAACGTCACAACACAGTCAACTCAACGACACCCACACACCGGCAGAGACACTCTCACGCCTGGCAGGTGGGTGGTCGATTAGTGTTGTCGTTAGGACACAACGACCGTCAACTTAAATTCCGGATTGCAGAAATAAAAGACATAGCGTAGTGGCAATCCGGGTCGAGTCCACGGAGAGTCTTGAGTTGAATTGGAAATCTTTGGGTTGAAAGTGGTTTTTTCTATGCAACTATATACTATGGGGTTAATTTAAATCTAACTAATTGCAAATACTAAAGGGAAGGAGAGAGAAAGGTGGCAAGATAGAGAGATAAGTAAAGAGAGATAGAAGAGACATGAGTGATAATAGAGAGAGAAGAAATGGATCACTTAGAGTGTGAACATGCAACTAGAAAGTTGAGATAAAAAACATGTCATTTAGATTTACAAAATGACTAGATTGAAATAGTGGAGATTGAACAAGTTCTAAACACAATGCAACATTTTAACAAAATATAAACATATACAAATAACACAAAGAAATTACACCATGGAAAAGAGAAGGATGAGGTTAGGTCGCAGCCCTCCTCTCCTCCTCCGTGGCACCTCCCAACATGATCGAGATTACAACACCGAAACGGCAACGTAGACGACGGTAGCACCCGACGATGTCGTGCACCTGTTAAGGGAGATTTAAAGAGAGAGTAGAAGATATGGATGATGACATGAAGAGGATCTAGTGAAGAGTGGAGAGAAGGTGGATGAGAATGGGAATTTGCATAGAACACTTAAAGAAATCAAGAAGAAGAAGAAGAAGAAGAGAGGGCTACGGTGGAGATGGAGGAGTTGGGAGTTGTAGGTGGATGTGGGGAGAAAAGAACAAAGAGGAGGGTGTTGGCTTCGTAGGAGGGAAAGAAGAGAAAAAAAAGGAAAACCCAAGAAGAAGGTGGATGTGAGTTTATATGGGGAGAAAAGAGATGGAGTGTGAATTTTAAATGTAGATACATGCACACATATAAACACATTCACACACATATATTAAACAAAGGTAATTACATCCACATACATATATATGCACCTACACATATTTAAATGTACTCACATACATATATTTAAATATAAACACATACATATAAATATAACCACATATTCACATATACTTATTTAATACATACACACATACATATATATATTTAATATTCACACATACACATAACACAACACATATATTTTAACATAGACACTTCCACACACAATTACATATAGACACACGTGCATTTGCTTTGGGTGCTTGGTGTGAGAGAGAGAGAGAGGGGAGGCGCATGTGTGTGCATGGTAGTGTGAGTGGAGGTGTGTGTGGCAGGTAGGTAGGAGGAAGGCTACAGCATGGGAGTGGGTAAGGTGGTGGTATGGGAGGTGTGGGATGTGAGTAGTGCATGCATGGCTTCCTAGGTGGTAGGGAGTGGGATGTGATGGCGGTGGTTGGCATGGGTGCAGTGAGATAGGGATTGTGTGTGCATGGTGAGGAGATGTGGTGTGGTAGGGAGAGGGGTGAGGTGGCTGCGGCTGTGCATGGTTAAGGTGGGTATGTACGTAGGTGGTAGGAATAGGAGTGATGGTTGGTAGGAGGTGAGAAATGGGAGGAAGGCTGCAGCATGGGAGTGGGTAAGGTGGTGGAATGGGAGGTGATAATGTTTGTGTGTGTGGAGGTGATGTGTGAGAACATGGCAAGGAGAGAGGGGGATGTGTGTGTTCTTGTGAGTGAGAGGTTGTGTGCGTGTGTGGGTGGTAGGTGAGAAGGGATAGGGATTGTGTCTGTGTGTGCATGGGAGGAGTGAGGTGGCGTGAGAGGGAGAGAGGGAGTGGTAGGAGGACGGCTAGTGTGGGTTGTGTAGTGAGGGAAGAGGTGGCAGCGGCTAGAGGGT
>JACBKR010006351.1:0-13219 GCA_014218235.1 Colocasia esculenta | reverse complement strand
ATGCCCTTAATGAGCCTCACACATTTCCCCTTACACAAGGAGAATGCTTAATACACAGTCGACCAAGTATTAAATCTACTAGAGTGCTAGGTCGCACCTCTATTGGTGGGGATCGGGTCGTACACTCGTGGGATCCGATGCCCCACCAATGTGGGGCACCACCTAGCACTCTAAATTGACTTTCCAACATCGTGGTCGGTTAGGAAGTAGTTCTTAAGATTTTTGATTTTTGAACCATCGTCATTATTTCTCCCAATTCAATATATATCTATATAATATATATATATAATATATATATATATATATAATGTTAAACCACTAGTTCTAAAGACTTCCGATCAACATTTGAGAGGGGCTTATTCACAATCATCTTAACTTCGACATTTCGAGGCTCATGAACAAATATATAAATTAAAGGGATCAATTTTAGGTAGGAAAGCTTACGTGCGTGGAGACTAAAATTTCCCTTTGAAAAGACCTGCCACCAGCTGATTTAATTAGCTATTAATGAGATGGAACAATCTTTTGCACCCAAACAAATAGATCAAGCCCAAATACTGAAACTTGAATTTTTTTTCACAAAAATCAACATCAACATCTCCATAAGAATCTAGGGTGAGCAATTTCTCTCTGGATCGAGTAGGTTGCCTTCCCATCTCATTTTTCTTTCTTGTAGTCTACTTTGAGTTTTGTGATGTTAGACAAAAAAGAGCAAGCATTGATCTGTTCAATTGATAGAGAACACCTTTCAAGATGTTTCACACTTCATCCTTCATTGAATGTTGATAAACATAATCATATATATTGACTTTATTTCCCACTTGTATTGAAGAAACAATGAAACTTTTCAAATGTTGCTCTCAAATTCGAAAGTGAATTTAGGATCTCTAATGGGCTAGAGGTTCCCCACCGGTGATGCTGGCTCTTTTGGCTAGCAGTCGCCGGCCATGGCCGGCCTTGGGAGGGGGGTGCTTCCCCCTCCCCCCCTTGCTCCGTCTCTTGCATCTCCTCCCCCTAAATCTTTTGCACAAGCGCTTCTCTCTTCTCTGGTTCCTCTCAAGTTGGATCTTCCTGTCCACCCTCCTGCTTTCACGGATAGTGGTGAACCGGCTGCTTTCTTCTCCTTGGAGGAGATCCATGGATCTTGTGCTCCGCTTGAATTTGCTCTGGTGGCCCGCACTCCGCAAGGTCGCCCGGCTTTTCAAGACATCAGGAATCACCTCTCGCAGCGATTCAACTTCAAGAAAGACTTCATGATCAGCGCGTTAGATTCAAGACATCTCCTCTTGAGATTCCAGGTTGAAGAGGACTACCTTGCTTTGCTGCTAAGAGAATCTTTATACGTCCAAGGTCGGATATTCAATTTTCGAAATGGCTATCGATTTTTCTCCCCTGAGTGGACTCTCCTCTTGTTCCTCTTTGGATTGAGTTCCCAGGTATACCTGCAAATTTCTATCAAGATTCTCTTCTTCGATCTATTGCTGGAAATATCGGGCCTGTTCTCAAAGTTGATAGTAGCTCCCTCAACATGTCTAACACCACGGCGGCTAAAGTTTGTGTTGAATTTGATGTCACCAAATCTCATCCGAAAAGGATTTGGATTGGGTGGCCTGGTGGTGGAGGTTGGCAGCCAATTTCTTTCTGCAACATGCCTCTGTTCTGCTCTTCTTGTCTGCGTTTGGGCCATGATGCTCACTCTTGCAAAATGAAAACTTCTGGTGGAGCTCCATCCGCAGAAACCTTACCTGTTGATCCCCCTGCTGCGATTCTCAAAGATAAACCCCCGGTTCTTCATTCTACTGCTCGTGCGGATGCTGGTGTTCATGCCCCTAAAACAAACCTAATATGGCGTCCGGTCCGACGTGAAATTTTTATTGTAGGGGCCCCGGTTCCTGCCTCCGCCAGCGGCCATGAAGGATCTCCTACAACAAAGCTAGCACCACCGGTCATCGTCGACCGGCCTGGTACGGCTGGGGTATCCCCGTCCACGGCGGTGCCGGCCGTCGGAGATATGCTGCCTTCTGTGGTGCCGGATATCCCGCTGGTCGATCCCAACATTTCTCTAACTGGCAGCCTCCCTCCGGAAATCTTGCATGCGGAGCCATCCAACGACGACCTGGCCGCGGTAGTGCTAGTTTCTCTGCCAGCCACGCTTCCGATGTGCCAGCCAACCCGCCTGCCAACGTGTCCGATGTGCCAGCGAACAAGCCTTTTCTTGCAGATCCTGGGATCTATCCCCCAGGAATAACGGATGGTGATTGCGGTGATGTGGGGGAATCCTCCAATTGTAAAGATCCTCCGATCTTGAAGGAGTTCAGTCTGCTTCAGCAACCCGGTTTTTTCGGCGAATTTATCTCCCACACATGGTGAGGGATCTGATGCTCCGCCAATCGTAGGATTTGCTACTCATTTCCAGTTCGTGATGGTGGTGTAGCGAGAGACCCAGCCTTTGCATCTCTGTTAGTGCATCCTGCAAGGAGGGACTTGGAAGTTACTCTTACAAAGAAGCTCTTCAAGGTCACCGGCTATACCACAGGGAACTCTCAAAAATCAGTCTGCTATAGCCTCTTCCAGCTCCTCTTCCGGCAACGGAAATATAAAACACGGCCTAGTCGAAAGGAGGTGTCAGAATTTGTTTACCGATTCAACGTATTCGATCTCCCGCCCAACGAATCCTCCTCCTACACATGTCTCTTCTTCCTCGACGATGATGCAGGTCAATATTGCAGAAAGGCAACCCAATATTATGTCTGTTGCAGAGCGTGCTAGAGCTGAAAATATATTCATGCCTGAAGCAAATTTATTCTCAGATTCATTTGAACAAGACACGGAAGAAGATGATGCAGAACGTTGTGAACGACGACCGGGTCTACGTCCTCGCGCTGTGCTTCGTCGTACCTACTCTTGGGACGAGTTATCCATGGAATTTTAGTTCATTTTCTTAATTTTTTCTTCCTCTCGGCTGCTGCCACCCGTTTGTTGGTCATTTACACTATTGTATGGTTTCAAATATTCTCTATAAATAAATGGGTAAATATTACCCACCTTTGCATAAAAAAAAATGAAACTTTTCAAATCTAAAATAATAAGCCACCTTGATTAGAAAATTTACGCTTTTTTAGTTTTTCCTCTTTGATGTAGAAGTCCATATTCTAGTAAGATTGTTCTATGGACACAGTAATAAGCTATCAGGATTTGCCGCACATAAAAAGATTTTTTTTTGCTGAAATTTTCTATCAAAATTTCTACTTATCAATAAAATTATTCGGCCATTCTTGGCCTTATATATATAAAAAAAACATATGTGATTCTACTGTAAAAAAAATGTTCAGATAAGACACGTAATTTTTTTCCGTTTCCCACAAATTATATTAATACTGATGTATGAAATTTCAATATATATATCCTTATAAAACGGCGTCCTAATTTGAGGTTTTTATTTTTTTTTCTGAGAAAATAACCCTCTTGACCGAAGAGGAATACATTTCGACAAAGTCTTATTTATTACATTTAATATTGATTAAATTACACCTCTACATTACCTATCCAATTATCAAGTGAGATCTTATACTTTTCCGCAAAAGATTGCGCATGGTTTGACAAATCGCTAATAGGCATCTTAGTGCCGCGTGGAAATACTTATACTAGCTATAGTTAGGTCTAGCATTGCAAAGATTCTTTAAATATTCATATATGTACCTATCAGATCCATCCACCCATCTTTATTTAATCTTTATGTCCCTAAAGCTGTGAATGCCTCTATGCCACTTTCCGAGCGATGACCGAGTCCCTTGTATTAAATACCAATTGTGCTTGTCGTCTGCCATCCGAACCGAGGATTAATTGTTTAGCATGCCCAGGTTATAAAATCGAGAAAAGTTTATTGCACTTGTGTAAAATATATAAGTGCGAGGACATCGGTTGGGTCGATCGGTTAGAACTTTTGCTTAAAAATAAGAGATCCCGAGTTCGATTTCTGGGAGGACTTATCTGATTTACATGCAATCTTCGAGGTGTGTAAATCTCGAATTTTTCCGGTCAAGTGAGGTAAGAGCAATACGGGTACACGAAAAGTAGGAGCTGTCAAGTCCTGACCTTGGAGTTCACGAACACCAATCCCTGAACCCACAAAGCCACACGGGCGCGGGATTTCCTCGTTATCAAAAATATATATATATACAAGTACAATCCATATGGATTTTTTGCCCATGTGGCACCAACTTTTATGGTGCCACATGGGCAAAAAACTCATGTGTATGATGTCACATGGGTAAAATGTTCATGGGCGGGATTTCCTCATTATCAAAAAAAAAATTACACAAGTGTAATCTACATGAGTTTTTGTCCATGTGGCACCAACTTTTATGGTGTCACATGGGTAAAAAATTCATGTGCATGATGCCACATGAGTAAAATGCTTATGTGACTTATACTTGTGCACTTTGCACAAGTGCACAAAATCTCTCTCTATAAAATCTTAGCAGTCAGAAAGAACTAAAAGTTGTGGCTTCTACTAGTATGAGGTTTTCCTCTTTGAAGAGAAGATTGAAGTTTAAATCTTAGTTCTTACGGTTATAGAAGAAGAACCAATTGTTATAAAATTATAGATTCCAAGTTCTGGTAGCTTTAAAAATGCATAGATTTGATAAAGGAGGATAATATTGGAATAGTTGTTAGATCATCACCATAAAACCTGACAACAGCTGTGGAGGAGGTTCTGCTTTTTTTTTTTATAGAAAAAAATATGTTTACTCTAGACTTAAGTCTTGTCTCATGAACAAGGCATACATGCGTATCATGATGTAAATATTAACTTTGAACTCTAATGGCATGTTGAAATTGTTATTAAATCATAACAACAATTTTTTTGGATAATTAGTGAAAGGAGAGCTCTACTACTATTTTAAACATATATTCATTTTTTTAGTCCCTTTCACTATGAGATAAAACTATTGAAAAGAAATACTTAATATTTTTTGATAACAAGAAATCTTTATCTCATGGAACTTACGCAAGTTCAAAAATTGATGTTCGTGAGTCTCAAGATCAGAACAAACAATCTTTATTTTTCATGTAGTCGTATTATTCCATCCATTAGATGGAAGAAAGCTCGAATCTCAAGAATTTAATATTTAATATTTATTTGAGATAATTCTTACTATCCATGTGGAACCTATTTATCATATTTTTAAGGATAAATTAATTAGGAGTTTCTATCAAATTTTTGACTTATTTGTTAGTCCCTAACAGAATTATAATTTATTACAATAAGATTATCACATATTACAGTAAGGGTTATCACCTATTACAGTATGTAAGCTCTGTTAATGTAAAGACCTCCCTGTTAACTTCTAATTAATTTACCCTATTTTGTAAGGCATTTGTCACCGTGATAGGCGGAATCCGTTCTCCTAAAAGACTTGTGAGCTCTGGTCAACTGATATGTTGCTTGACCGTTGAAAGAAAGAAGGAAAAGACCAGGGTGACCCGTTTGGGGTTCCACTCCGGCCGTGCCGGGAAAGGCACAGCAGTGGGAGAGGAGTCCAGCCTCTCCTACTCTGACTCATGGTCTTCTCTCCCCACCGCCGCAATCAAGACCTCCGAGAAGCAGATGTGACATCCATTGGCGTCTCTGTGTTCCTTCTTCCTCTACGCTGAACTCCGGCTATCACCGGATCTCAGTTACTACACGCGGAAATCTTTGCTTTGCTTTGCGTTGCCCTCCTCCTTCATCTTCGTCTTCACCGGCCCCTGCCCATCTCGGCTGCCGTAGAGAGAGAGAGAGGGATCAATGGCTCTGATTCCGCTTCTGGGTCTCCTTCTCCTCCTCCTCCTCGCCGCCGGCCCCCTCCCCACCACCGCTGAACCCCTGTACCAAATTTGCTCCTCCGGTGTCAACTACACCGCTAACAGCGCCTTCAGCACCAACCTCAATGGCCTGCTCTCCTCCCTCTCGGTCAACGGCTCCGCCACCGGCTTCTTCAACAATTCCGTCGGCAGCGTCCCCGACCAGGTCCATGGACTCGTCCTCTGCCGCGGCGATGTGTCGGCAGGCGACTGCCGGAGCTGCCTGGCCACGGCCGCGGAGGACATCCTGCAGGCCTGCCCCTACAGGAGGTCCGCCGTCATCTGGTACGACAGCTGCATGCTCCGGTACTCCAACCTTCCGTTCTTCTCCGTTCCCGACGACAGCCTCAAGGTGTACATGTGGAACACCAACAACCTGACGGAGGTGGCCCAGTTCAACCTGCAGCTGAACGCGCTGATGGCTGGCCTCGTGCGCTTCGCCGCGTACAACGCGACCGCACGCATGTTCGCCACAGGCGACGCCGAATACGGCGACGCCTCGACGCCCAAGATATATGGGCTCGTGCAGTGCACCAGGGACCAATCGGCCGACGACTGCAACGCGTGCTTGAAGGGAATCATCGGGGAGATCCCGAGCGCCTTCGCCGGGAGGAAAGGCGCCAGAATTCTCAAGGCCACCTGCAACTTCAGATATGAACTCTACTCTTTCTACAACAGCTCGGCCGTGGTCTCCGTTCCGCTGTCCATAAATGCGACCTCGCCCGCGGAAGCGCCTCAGTCACCAGCAGCGGCGCCTCCGCCGCCCGCGGCGGGGATTAGTTCGCCAATAAGCTTACCAGTTACCCAAGGTAAGGGTGACCTCCACGATACGACCATGCTATGCTCTAAGCATATATAAGGTCTCTGTTGGAAGTGAACTTTAGCCCAGCTGACCTATGTAAAATCATAGGTGTTCCTGCTGGTTTTAGTTAAGCAACTAGCTGTGCAGAACTAGTGTGTTTTTAAGGATTTTCTAATGCACTGTTACATGACCTCGAGAAGACTTGTTCAGCTAGAGACTAATTGCTTCAACTTTTGAACTGGAAAGCTTATGGTTAGTATATCATGTTCGCCGCTGTGTATTGCTGTTGTTTCAGGGGGGGAGAAGAAGAATTCATTGGTCACAGTTCTTGCAATTGCCGTCCTTTGGGTTCAGCTGTTGTCCTGATCGCTGTCATATGCGTCTGGTTCTGTCGGAGGAAGTCTAAAGAGGGAAAACTTCGTAAGTAGCTCTTGTTCAGCTCAATACTCTGCCGCCTGCCATATGACTAAAGGGAGAACAACTTGATTGGCATATCTTTTGTATGGTCATGTATCAGTTTTTTTCTCTTGTGGCTGTTAGGTATGAGGAATACACGAGAGATTTCTACCATCGAATCCCTGTTATTCGACCTGTCTACACTGAGAGTAGCCACAGCAAACTTCTCGGATCAAAACAAGCTTGGGGAAGGTGGATTTGGTTCAGTATACAAGGTAACTCATCAGCCTCATCTATCTAATCTACCTCTCAACAAGTAACTTAAATCTGAAATTGACCGCTCTATTCGTTTGTGATCCTCTTAGGGGCTTCTCCCAAATGGGCAAGAGATAGCAGTGAAGAGGCTCATAGCGGGCTCTGGGCAAGGAGTGGAAGAGCTGAAGAACGAAGTGGTTCTGCTTGCCAAGGTTCAGCACAGGAACCTGGTGAAGCTGCTGGGTCTTTGCTTGGAAGGGGAGGAGAAATTGCTTGTCTACGAATACGTAATCAACAGCAGCCTTGACAAATTTCTATTTGGTATGGCCATCCGGAAGCCATTTGAACTGTACTTGCCTATATGGTTATATGTTCAGAACCCGGAAGAACTGAGCTTGATGTATCTTAATTTATGGTTTTCTTTCGTTTTCTGGACTGATGTGTTCTTGAATGCGGCAGATCCCACAAGATCTCATCACTGAACTGGGAAACTGGGAATATAAGATCATCGGAGGCATCGCTCGGGGGCTGCAATATCTCCACGAGGATTCACAAGTGAAGATCATACACAGGGATCTCAAGGCCAGCAACATTCTTTTAGATGGGAACATGAACTCAAAGATTTCAGACTTCGGATTGGCTAGGCTCTTTGACGGGGATCAAACTCAAGCAAGCACCACTCGAGTTGTTGGAACATTGTAAGTAGAACTCACCAAAAGAGCTAGCAGTTCCTTTTTCTTCTCTCACGACGCAATATATGAAACATGCCCTAATTATGAGGATTTTTCTTGTGGTGCATGACCAGTGGGTACATGGCGCCAGAGTATGCCATGAGAGGGCACTTCTCAAACAAGTCTGATGTGTTCAGTTTTGGAGTATTGGTTCTTGAGATACTAACTGGGCAGAGGAATTGTAATTTCTCTGATTCTTCAGGTTCAACTGACCTGTTAAGCTTTGTACGTTCTCTCTTTCTATGCCTGCCTTGCCTTCCTTCTTTGGTTTTTTTCCCTTCTTCCAAGTGCAGCGTCACTTTAAATCCTTGAACAAAGTCATACAGTGAACACTCTGACCAACTATGGTATGAAATGGGCATCTTCCAGGTATGGACGCACTGGACAAATGGAACAGTACTGGGGACAGTAGATCCATCCTTGGGCGGCCAGTATCAGAGAGGTGAACTGATGAGGTGCGTTCAAATTGGGTTGCTGTGTGTCCAGGAAGCTGCTGCGGATAGACCCACCATGACCACAGTTGTTCTCATGCTCAGCTCCTACTCTGTGTCCCTGCAACTCCCTTCAAAGCCATCATTCTTTGCTGAGTACAGCCAGGAATACCTTGATGCGCTTAAGAGAAACCCCGACTCCTCTACAAGCACAAAGTCTGAAGCACTGAAGTCTCCCTACTCCTTGAATGACGTCTCGATTACAGAGTTGGAACCACGTTGAGTTTAGAAGAGAAATGCGTATCTATATCCAGGATGGCTCCTGTCTAGATGAGAACCTAGTGTTCTCTTAAGAGAATGCACAATTCGCAATTTATGTAATTTAATAATGAGTCTAATAATCCTAGTGGGCCGAAACATCATGACCCATCATTGGCATGGGATGGTTCAACACTTGATCTGTAAGAAATGGGCTGGCTCAAAGTATCAACTTTCATGCATGCTATACATTTATGAACAATAAACTGCTTGCACACTTGTAGATTTTATACATGTTGCACGTCTTTGATGCACACATTTGTGTTTGGTTGACCAGTATGTTCTAGAAAGTAGGACTAGAATTACATTTATTGTGGTTTGCAATAACCCCTTGAAGTTTGGGTTCGGATACACACACTCTCTCGACAGTATATAGAACATTCGTGATGAAACTTAGACTTGATATTTTAACAATTTTTAACTGAAATTCAGGTTATCGAGTGTGCTTATTGTGTAAAGAAAATAGTTAACAAGTAGGAGCTGTTTGCACATGTGGGAATGGAAATTTTTTAAAAAAATTAAAATCTTTAGTTCTTTTTATCATGTTGTCTCATGTTCTCATGGATGCATGCGTATTGCGAATCCAAATCTCGTCGGATACTACAAGAGCAAGAGTGACGTGAGATGAATCCACAATTCGCACAGCGCGGGCGTGCCAGTCACCAAAGTGACAACCAAATGGTTTGTCTCCGAGAGTCAGAGGGCTTTAAGTCTATTGTGCGCGTCGTTTGACTTCATCAAACGAAAGTGAGGTGTCGGGTCCTGGACCGAAATCCCGTCGTTGCCTAAACACAGCGACGTTAATTACATCCCTCTGGGAGGGAAAACCCTTGATTAATCGCCAGAAATTAGAAAGTCTTGTGGCCTTGATACGGAGACATCCGATGAAAAGTGCAACTCAACACTAGGCCGGAATGATAAACAGACACGATGCCTATTCGAGGTTGCCGGGTCTTTTACTTAGATGTGATTGAGTCCTTTTATCCATTTGCCCATTTATTCTTTTCATTAACATGAAAATGATCTTGACTCGGTCTTTTGCTCTTTTGAAAATGTGAGACGATCTATTTACTTTCTTTTATTACAAAAAAGAGTTTCATTTTGGTCTTTTGAAAACATAAGGTGGCCCATTTGCTCTTTTGTGTCAAAAAAGTAGTTTTCATTTATTCTTTTATTTCATTTGAGACATGTAAAAAGAGGGTTGGCCTATTTGCTTTTTTTTTTTTTTACTTTTATCATGAACATATTTCTTTGATTTGGTCTCTTGCTCTTTTAAAACATGTGCAATGTGGAACGCTTTTGTTTGCTCATTTGTTGCCCTTACAATGGAACATTCTTTTAATTGGCTCTCTTATTCTTTTAAGGGGTGTGCAACGTGGCTCTATCCGCGATTTGGCGCCACTCCATTAGACTTTGCGAGTTTCTTTTTTAAGAGGGAGAAGGACCCTTGCCGATTCGACCTTTACGGCGAAAATTCGGCAGCATCTCCCCTTACCTTGGTTGGTAAGGGGGGAACACGGTACACACCCACCAAAATGGAGACAGTACCAAAAGAGAGGGTATATGTCAAGTGACGACATAACCCAAATGGCACATGGCACCGACCCCCAAGGTAAGCCCTTGGCGGGGGTGGGTATCACCTTGACCACACAAATATCGATCGGTAAATGAAGCGTGTGTGGGCCCATATGCCCAGTCATAGACATCACGTTGTTCAACCCGGGTTTAAATGAGCTCTTATCGGTCCATTGTCCATTTCTTTGGCCCGAACCACGTGAAGTATGGTTTAACTTCCATGGCCCGGCCAAGGGTGAGGGCTGGCTGCCGATTCAGCAGGCCTGTTCAAGGCTGTCGAATCAGAAGGTCACTCACAGGGCTGATCAGCTGAAACCCTTCTTTTGTGGGTGAAGAGCCAACACCTTTGAAGTTGGTCTCACCCATATGAGGGACGGTTTTGGCCCCAAAGGCAGGCTTATTGGGCTATCCATTACAGGTGCTAAGTATGAGGGCATGAGTGTTATATGCTCAACCCTTGGCTTGCAAATGGATGTCCCCTTAAGCATGAAATCTCTTAATGGGCCACTTAAAGCCACAGAAACCTGAACCTTAGAGAGGTCCAAAACATGGATCTAATGGGTCTCTTGTAAGGGGTGCTAAGCAAGAAGGCATGGGCATTGGTCGCCCAACCTCTTGGCTAGCAAAATGGGGACATTTTTAAGGCAAATGGGCTCATTTGGGGGCGGTTTTGACAGTGCAAACCTGAGCCATTGAGGGGCCAAAACAGAGGGTTTAATGGGCTCTTTTGCATGCAATGTCAAGCTTGGAGCATAGGCATTAATTGCCCAACTCATTTGCTAGCAAAGGGGCATGCTCCCAAAGTGAAATACACCTAAGTGGGCTATTATGGACAGTGGAAACCTGCGGTTTCAGAGGGGAAAAATAGGAGATCTAATGGGTCTTTTGCAAAGGTGCTAAGCTAGAAGGCATGGGCATTGGCTGCCCAACCTCTTGGCTAGCAAATTGGGTATGTTCCAAGAGGAAAACAAATACCTAAGGGGCTGCTCTAGAGGCTTAAACACAGTGAAAACTTGCTCTTCAGAAGGCTTAGAACAGTGGTAAACCCTTCACTTCTTGGTAGCAAGCAATGGGTAAGTGCATGCTCCAAGGGTGGGGGCGGCCCAAGCAAGCAAGAGGACTGTTAGAAGCTTTAGAACAGTAGAGGAAAACTCTTAAATGCAGCAAAATAATAAGCTTAAGCATGCACAAATGGTACATGTGAGACCCATTAGACTCTATTTCTCCTGAAACCCCATCTATTGGAGTATAGGAGTACATGGAGGGTCTCATATGGGTCTATTGGGTTGAGAGAAGGTCCACCACGCAAAGGATGGCCTCCCACCCAATCGTGATCCTCTCATGGCACAAAAGCACAAAAAAGAATTTAAAACCACATGCACATGGTGGAGAAGAGGGAAGCATTGAATGCAAAAGAGATAAGCATACACCCCAAAAGGGGATGGAGGACAAGAGACATGATAGACATGACATTCCTTTGGCATATGAAAGGGAGAGAGTACAAAAAAAATTCATAGAAATGGGGGGAGAAAGAGCCCATCGCCACCTCATGCTTCCCTCTTCTCTCATCCTCTCTTCACATGATGTGACTACACAAGGAAGGCACTCACTCTTCTCTCTTCTTCCCTTCTTCACCTTTTTGCTTCTTCTTTTCTTCTCTTTGCAGGTGCTCACGGGAGGCTCTTCTCCAAGGCAGAAAAAACCGCAGCAGCCAGGAGGAAGAAGACCCTCCTCCTCTCCTTTTTTCTTCTCTTCCCCCCTTTTCTTGATACGCAAGGCTCCCAAGAGAAGCCTCTAGAGACCCCCAAAAACAGCCCCAGCAGCCCTCTGCCCACCACCTGCGCAGGCCCCTCCTTTTTGCCATTTTGGGCAATCACCTTTGGGAGGTGTTGCAATGGCTTAATCTCACCCCCAACTTTTGCATGGGTGAGATGGGCTTTGGAAGTGGGCCTTGAAATCTTCATAGGTGGGTCATGTAGATGGGTGCATTTTCTATTTTTTGCTTGTGGGATGAAGTTGGGCCGGCAAAGGGGGCAACAGGCCCATTAACAGATTTTAGGTGTCCACAAATACCCCCCACCTGTGGGTGGTGCGAAAGGACGCGCAAAGCGACATCCGCGGGTGCACTATAGCTCATTTAACTATTTACACTGATACGAGCAGGTCTTTGGACTTGTTGCCATGTCAGTGGTCTGATAGTCTATTCGGAATCTTTTGCTTCTATTTGATGGCGTTACCCGTGGACGATGGACACATGTTCCTCTTGTTGGGCAACTGAGAGCCCTTCTATTATTTTCATCTTTCTTTTGCACTGGGCTGAGCTTGTTCGGCAGGGAGCGCTCGATTCGGTGGGATGCGCTAACTCGCCGGGGGGGGGGGGTCGATTCGGAGGGCTTCTGGTCCATTCGGCGGGCCTCGATTTAGCAGGTCCCCGCGGCGGCTCGGGTTGGACCGGCGCGGTCCGGGGGTCACGACCGGTTTGCACGAACCGAGCGGGGCGGTCCACGGTTTTCCCCCCTTTTTTCCCTTCCTCAAAAGGCGCGCCGCGCCCCGTCCCTTCTCTCCCTTCTCTTTTATCTTCTCGTCTCTCTCTTCTCGTCTCTTTCTTCTCCGAGGGCGACAGGATCTCCCCCCTTTCCCCCTTCGTCTTCCTCCCATCCGGCGACGACGAGGGCGGCGCGCAGCAGGTCGGTGGCGCGGCGAAGCGGCTGTGGAAGACGCGGCGGTGGCGAGCGGCCTCCGACGGCGTCGGGCGAGCTCCATCGGCGAGGAGGAGCGCGGTGAGGCTTTTCTGTGGTTCGGGGGCCACTGTGAGGGCTCCGGTCGCGTGTGGGAGCGGCGGCGACCGAAAGGAGCACGGACGG
>JACBKR010006350.1:0-13018 GCA_014218235.1 Colocasia esculenta | reverse complement strand
CGCAGTGAGAGAGGGAGGGCCGGAGGCCCGGAAGGGGGGGGAGCGCAGGTGGGGGGATGAGAGGGAGGGAGGGCCGGAGGACACTTATAGAGGGAGGGAGGGAGGGCCGGAGTTGCCGGAGCTGCCGCGCAGAGGAGTTGCCGCTGCCGCGTCTGCAAGTGTCTGAGGTTGGTCAGCAGGGTCGCGGGTCGCCGCGACGCCGCGAGGTTGGTCGCCGGGAGGCCTTCTCTATAGACAGCAAGGTCCCCGCCTCACCGGGAGGGCGCTGTGGCCTGCCGATGGCGAGCTGAGATGACGAGGGGAGGAGGCAGGAGGGGTTCGACGGCGGAGGGTATTTCGAATTTGGCGATGCGATTTGGGGGAGACAGGGGAGAGGGAGGTCGCTAGGTCGGGTTACTCGGGTAGGGTTTTGAAGATGTGTATTTATATGTTAGGTATGTGCCATTAGATGTAAGATCCAATGGCCAGAATTAACCCAGTTTCGGATTGGATCTTAAACGGAGTGGATCTCTTATTTCCGCGTCCGCTCCATTTAATATTCGGATAATATCCGTATCCGAATCCGCTCCGTTGGATATCTGTTAAACGAATACGGATATGCTTAATCGAATACGGATTCGGATCGGATCCGGATATTATCCGGATCCGTTTACAGCCCTACAAACCACCTGCCCACAGTAGGTCTTCTCTTCTCACAGGAAGATGAGCACTCTTAAAGAAGAGTTGAAGGGATGGCCCCTAGACCAAGCTTATACAACAATACATTGCTTGATCTGAGGCATGAACTGAGAGAGAGAAGAATAGGGCTATCATGCTACTCTCTCAGAAACAACAGGCTCTCAAAAGAAAAAGAGAAGTGAAGGCTTCAGGAGAGCTTTGAGCAGATGGACTTAGAGTGAGGGCGCACTGCTCTTCTAATCTGAATGGTGGTGAAGATCTCTGCGTGTACACTTGTGTATATGTGCTTGAGTATCTGCTATTCTTCACAACCATTTTCTTCTTATAAGCATTTATGCTTTCTTCAGAAGAGACCGTTGAGATATCCGTTGTCTCTCATTTCTCGATGCTCGTTTCATGCAGTTGCAACAGGTCTTACGTTGTAAAAACATGTGACTACCGGAAACTTGCATGCATTAAATGCTAAGAGAGATGTCTTCAGTCAACGAAAAAGGTGTTATACAGAAATAGATATATCTATTCTGTCACCACATAAAGCATAAGAAGACTTGTTATAAGAATGACAAACCGTAAAGCACTTTCTGCAAGGGAGCTGTGTCCCGTGTCTAATTAAGCCATAGACAAATATGTTCTTTTCTGTTCACACGTAAAGTGTTAAAAGACTTAACATGAAAATAGTAGTCAGTCAAAAAATCGTACTGTATGGTAACTATATCCAGCAATAGACAATGCATGTGAAGCTAATTTTGAATGCTTATGTATAAGAGATATTCAACAGACGGCGGGAGATTTGAATCTCACACATTCAAATGCTAAGGACATTTAAAACAAGTCTATGAATACTTTAATCATATTATCAAGGATGTTTTCAGAAAGTTCCTTAATAAGAAGATATGCAATGATTAAATGTTTTCTTCAAGAATAATAGCTTGAATAAAATGATATTGAAAACAACGGTCATTAATAAAGTTTGCTCATAATCTTTCTTGATCAACAAAATAAGGATTTTTGTTATGAAAAAGATGATCAGAGTATTAATGATAATTTATCTAGAACAGTCAATATGCAGGAAACAGTTGTTATGATAAAGTCAATCGATTATTTTATTAAAGTTTTGATTTGATTAGAAAACAACACAAACAGTTGAAGTGGAAGCTTCGATTGGTCAAAATATAACGTTATCTGTCGAAGTGGAACTTCGTATATGACGAAGTGAAACTTCGTATAAAATAGTTCAGAACGCTGTCAGTCGAAGTGAAGTTTCGTATATAACTTCGGATATGACGAAGTTAGCTTCGTATATGACAACGTAATTTCGGATGAACAGAAATCAACTTTGTCGGTCAAAATGGAACTTTGGATATGATGAAGTGAACTTCGTATATGACGAAGTGTAATTTCGCATAAAACGAAAAACAATGCAGTAAGTCGATTTAAAACTTCGTATATGACTTCAAATATGACGAAGTTGAGTTTCGACTGAACATGACCAAAACATGTATGACGAAGTGTCAGCTTCGGATATGACGAAGTTAGCTTCGTATATTACGAAGTAGAGCTTCGACTGATCACGACTAAAAACATGCATGACGAAGTACCAATTTCAGATAATGAAGTTAAAAGCAATAGAAGACATGGATGGCAGAGTCGGATTGGGGTGTTGGATCGGACCCAGCCGACCCCGATCCAAGTCGGGTCGGATCGCAAGATCCGCCTGATTCCATGGGAATCTGGCCTATCCTGGATCAACCAAGTTAAAAAATGAAGAAAAAATGTGAAAAATGAAGAAAAAATTCAGGAAAAATCAGTGAAAATTCTTTAAAATTATATAATAATAGAACATTTTGGGTATATCCATAGTCTAATTGCACATATGTTCATATTACAATACAGAGCAACGATAATTATGATACCTTATTTACCTGAACATCATTTAAGTAAATGTTATATTTGTAGTTTCATTTACTTAAGATATAGTTTCATTTATTTAGATGATGTTCAGGTAAATAAGGAAGTACCCCCATTTGAATCCAATAAAAATATCGAAAAAATCATATCTCTTACAAATAAAAAGTCAACTCTCCCATTCAAGAAGAAAATCGCGATTTCGGTGGTTCCATCAAAATAGCGACTTTCTAATCTTTCATATTTGACATATCTAAAAATTTCATAATTCAAATAAACCTAATAGAATACTAAAAATCTAAAGTTCGATAAAAAAGTCAAACGTGCATGACTTCTCCAAGGGAGCCACTCTCCTACTGACAACACTTAGTCTGTTTGAGACCTCTCAGTATTTGGTCAAACCTAAGCTATCATCACCTAAACTCATGAAAATTTTCACTTTCTAATTGAAAAGAAACTAGAAAGTGACAATTCTTATGAGTTTGGGTGATGATAGTTTAAGTTTGACCAAATCCTAGGAGGTCTCAAGCAGACTAAGTGCTATCAGTAGGAGAGTGGCTCTCTTGGAGAAGTCATATGCACGTTTGACTTTTTTACCGGACTTTAGATTTTTAGCATTCTATTGAATTTATTTGAATTATGAAATTTTTAGATATGTCAAATTATGAAAGATTAGAAAGTCGTTATTTTGATGGAATCATCGAAATCGCGATTTTCTTCTTGGATGAGAGAGTTAACTTTTTTATTTGTAAGAGATGATTTTTTTGATATTTTTATTGGATTCAAATGGGGGGTACTTCCTTATTTACATGTTATATCTTAAGTAAATGAAACTACAAGTATAACATTTACTTGTTCAGGTAAATAAGGTAAGTGGAGGGGATCAGATGTAGTTAAGGTAACCTGAGGGAATCGGGCTGCATCAGATGGAATCGAGGTGGAATCGGTTGGAATCGGACTGGATCGACCCGATCAAGTCCGATTATGCTCGATCTACCCCGATCCCACCTTACATTGTGGGTGGGTCGTCGTTCCCACCTCGCCCCCCCCCAACCTAAAAAAAAAAAAAAATTCGGGTCGCCATAGGCCGATTCCGATCCGGATCGGCCGACTTTGCCATCCATGATAGAAGATGAAACTAGATTTCGATTGAAACTGTAAAAAGATTATCAATGATGAAAACATAAACTTATGAATGAAATTATGAATGACAACAAAAATTTACAAGCAATTGAACACCATCTAGTGGACTTAAAAATACTTGGCATACTTACAATGGTGATCCTTGAAGTATTTTTATTTTCTTTGAGTCCTGTTGACAAACTTAACCAAAATGATATTAAGGTAAAAATACATGATTAAGATAAATATAAAAATATTCTGATAAATTTTGTTATCACCAAAATATATAATCATGGAGATAAAGGAGTTAACAGTCCATGTACCTTCGCATGTCATGTTGATAAAGAAATACAAGTTGTACAAGTTATTCTTCTTAAAGTAGCAATGGATGGGTATTTCTGAGTAAAACCAGAAATTATGATTCTACCTGATATTTTGTGTTATTGCGCAAAGGTCTTTAGAAATATAGCAAGTTGGCAGACTTGGCGTCCATAAAATGTTAATGGGTAAGATCCAGTCATGGATCGAAAGTTGAATCAATTGCTGCCTATGGGAGGGTGGCAAACCAGCCGGCTCCATGGAAAATTATGGATGAAACCCTTGTCTCAAGGAAAATTGCAGTTATGCCCCTGTTCAAAGGGATAATTGCAGGACGGGTCTTGTCATCAAATATTCTCCTTGGCCAGGATGGCATCATGGCTAATGAAGGGTTAGACACAGTATCAAAGGTCTTTGAGGTTACCTCGTTATAAATAAACACCGACTCCGGTTGGTGGGGAAGGATTCAGTACACGATATCCCTAACACTTGATAAAACTCCCGCGCAGAATAAACATGCCCAAAATGTAGGCATATGTCCAACAAATAGACATATTAATTTCCTGCATCAAGCGAATTTTAAATCTTTCTGTGAACAGACTGGCAGACCCACACATCATCTTTCTCCTTCGTTCTTTATCGTTACCAAATTCCGCGTGTTCCACAAGGATATTCTGGCTGCTGTTTATGTGTTCCGTCTAGAATTTTGGAGAGTGTCACCTATCTCGCTTATTTGTCCTGATCATCCTTTGTTCTATTTTCTTCCTCTTTGTTTTGGTTCTCTCTGTTTCGTACATAGTTTTCCTTCGAATCATCCAAACTTGATCCTAGAGAATAAACAGAGTATTCCTCGGTTACTCATCTTCACTAAAGGGGTACAATTGTTTTGACCCCAAAACAGGAAGTATGCCATCAATTATGTGACCTTTGTGAAATCTGAACCTTATTTCTCCTCCCATAGTTCTTAATAGATTGTTCTTCAGCATAACCTTGATTTGCATTCCATCATTACTGTTGCAGACTGAGTCCTCTGAGTTGGGGCAAACACCATTATCTGTAGATAGTCTAAGGAGCTGATCACTTACTCAAGGTCACCAAAACAACTAGCACTTCATGTAGTGAACTCCCTCTAGCATGGATGGCATAGTCGGATCGGGGTGCTGGGTCGGACCCAGCCGACCCCGATCCGAGTCGGGTCAGATCAGAGGATCCGCCCGACTCCTTTGGAGTCTGGCCGATCCGGGATTGATCAGGTTAAAAATTGTAAAAAAACGAGGAACAATCACAGAAAAATCAGAGAAAATTCTGAAAAATCAGTAACAATTGCAGAAAATTATGAAAACACATACAACATTCATTGAATACATACACAATGAAATTCAAATCTTATCATGTTCATGTATCATAAAGAACAATAACAATGATTAAGACATAATGATTATGTTCATACATTGAAAAAATAGATATATGTACAAATTTATAACATGAAATAAATAAAAATACCTTGCCAATTTGACATTTCTGAACCCTCATCTTCTGCCTCATGAAACTCTGAGCAGGTGGCCATACTGGGTTTATCCAAAGCCAAACAAAGAATTGGCGATGTCTTGGAATCCTCTTGGATGCCTCGAAGTGTTGTTACTTGTTGGGTTGAACTTTCTCCTGATTGTCCTGGAGTGAAGAAACTACCATACCCAATAGTTTGAATATTGCCCAAGTAATTTTTCCCACTGCTAGAGCTGATATCTGAATATGTCAATTTTGGGGGACTAAAAATGGGTGGATAAGAAGGCTCATATCCCCAATCATGCCCTGCTTGCCTTTGTTGGCCTTCATATCCCTCATGTTGTTCTTGTGCTTCCCCTTGGCTTCCTTCTTGTTGATGGGGTGGTACTGATAATCCTCGTATCCTGAAAGGATACCCCCAAGCCCATAACCTCCTGTGGCTCCTGTACCTGCAGCAACACCATCATCATCATCAGGTGATTGAGTGGAGTCATCACTCCCAACTGCTTTTCCTTTTTTAAGCATCTTTCTTCGACGTTGATAATGTTTTTGCTCTGCCTCATATAATCTAGTCAAGTGAGGTGGAAGGGGTGGAGCCTCAGAAAATGGCTCCCCAATATGTGTCTCCTACTCTCCTCAAGAGAGTCTTCTGTTCGATCTTGTGATTTTCTTCTGGTTCTTCTGTTCTTCTTTCCTTGTTGGACTTGTTTTTTTCTTACCTTTGTCTTTCTTTCTTTTTGGGTCCAATTGAGTGGTAGATCTTCTGAATTCTGGCTGAGATGAAGAAAGTCTAGTAGTCTTCTGTACAGTGGCAGGTCTTCTTAATTCAGGCCTTTGACCTCTCTCAGGAGCAGACATATATCCAGGTACATGTTCTTCAAATTCTACATCTTCTACACACATGGATGGCAGAGTCGGGTCGGCTGGGTGAGTCGGACCCAGCTGACCCTGACTCGGGTCGGGTCGGATCCTTGGATCCGGCCGACTCTAATGGAGTCTGGCCGACCCTGGGTCGGCCAGGTTTAAAAAAGGTTTAAAAATTGAAAAAAAAATCCAGAAAAATCACAGAAAATCAGTAAAAATTATTTAAAAACATATAGTAATATAACATTTTGGGTATATCTATAGTCTAGTTACACATATGTTCATATTACAATATAGAGCAATGGTAACTATGATACCTTATTTACCTGAATATCATTTAAGAAAATGTTACTTAAGATATTATATGTAAATAAGGAAGTGCCCCCCATTTGAATCCAATAAAATATCAAAAAAATCATATCTCTTACCAATAAAAGTCAACTCTCCCATCGAAGAAGAAAATCGCAATTTCGGTGATTTTAGCGAAATGCTAATTTTCTAATCTCTCATAATTTGGTCTATCTAAAAATTTGATAATTCAAATAAACCATATGTAACACTAAAAATCTAAAGTCCGGTAAAAAAAGTCAAATGTGCATATGACTTCTCCAAGGGAGCCACTCTCCTACTGACAACACTTAGTCTGTTTGAGAGCTCTCAAGTATTGATCAAACTTAAGCTATCATCACCTAAACTCATGAAAATTTTCACTTTCTAATTGAAAAAGTCTTAGAAAGTGACAATTCTCATGACTTTGAGTGGTGATAGTTTAGGTTTGACCAAATTCTGAGAGGTCTTAAGCAGACTAAGTGCTGTCAGTAGGAGAGTGGCTCCCTTGGAGAAGTCATATGTACGTTTGATTTTTTTTACCGGACTTTGAATTTTTAGTGTTCCATATGGTTTATTTGATTATCAAAATTTTAGATAGGCCAAATTATGAGAGATTAGAAAGTTAGCATTTCGCTAAAATCACCGAAATTGTGATTTTCTTCTTCGATGGAGAGTTGACTTTTTATTGGTAAGAGAGATGATTTTTTTGATATTTTTATTGGATTCAAATGGGGGTACTTCCTTATTTACATGTAATATCTTAAGTAATGAAACATTTACTTAAATGATATTCAGGTAAATAAGGAGATCCTGAAGCCCTGCCCGAAGAGGATCCTGAAGGTAACCTGAGGGAATCGGTTACACACCACATAGAGTCCACCTGGAGTCGGGATGAGTCGGCCTGAGTCGGGCTGAGTCGGCCCGACTCCACCCGATTTCGGTCGACTCACCCCGATTCCATGTAGCTCCATGGGTGGGTCGTTGTTCCACCCCCCAAGTCGGGTCGCCAAGGGCCAACCCGACTCAGAGTCGGCCGACTCCAACCCGACTCAGCCGATTTTGCCATCTATGTCTACACATGCTTGAACCAGGTGATCATCAAGATGAACTCAGGTATCTCTCCCTTAGCTCTCGTCTCCACCTAAGCATGTAAAGGGTGTTCTTCACTTAGCAATTCATCAACATCTATCTCAGGAACTACCTCCTCAATGTTCTGCCAGCTAGTTGCATGAATCTCTGCCTTTCTAACTTTTGCCTTTCTTCTTTTTGCTTCACCCTTAAACGCATATTATAGTGGCAATAGACCAACTTCTCTAGTCTATCCACACCTAGCCTATTGCGGATTTTCGTGTGAGTGAGGCTGAATGTACTCCAATTTCTTTCACATTGGTTAGAAGAAGTGGTCTGACTTAACACTCTCACTGCAACATATGTTAAAGGGTTCGTGCTAGCTTGCTGGTAATTTACTTGAATCTACCATTCAGTTGTTACAATAAATGAGTGAACATTAATAAGTTTATAATGGAGAATTCCCAAATGTGATAAATTTACGATTTCTGCAAATATTTCTCATGTAAAATAACCTGGAGTGAGTCTTTGAGCTGCACATCTCATGTCATATGCTCCATATATCCCAAGTCTTATCTTATACCTCTCCACCTACAAAATGGAAGATATAACATAGTCAAATGACCGTTGCAAAATGAAACATGCATACATATGCAAAAGAAAACATTCTATGCTACCTCTGCCATTGCATCTAATCTCTCATTCATTGTCCTTGCTAGGCGAGTGATGACGTTCATGGTGCCTTTGATCACTTCTCCATGATTATGCACATTATCTTTGTATTGAAATCTAGGGTTGAAAAAATACTCTGCATATGATAAGAATTTTCAGCATGGTATGATAAAAATTCAGGAATTAATTAGATTCAATAAATTACCTGCAGTATGAAGATCATGGTGGAGAGTCATCTCCCATCTCTTGTCAATGATGGCCCACCATTTTCTGTATGTTTTGGGATTCCTTTCCCTCAAATGTTCCTTTGCTCTGTCCATTGCCTCATACAAATATCCCATATTATTTTTATCATTACCATCAACCATTTTAAGAACAAGTACTAGATGCTCTATTACTTTGAGGTAGTAGGAAATTCTCTCCAAAAATCGTGCATTGCTAATCAAATCTTGTACTTGGAGAGCAACATCTTTACTTTCAGCCCTAAGAGTGTTTACATGTTGTAAAAATTACTCAGAATTAATCAACTGGCCCAATTGATGCCTATATTTCATAAGGCTCTCCAAAGCATGGATGGCAAAATCGGCCAACTCCGCTCCGAGTCGGCCGACTCGGAGCGGAATCAGCCCATACCGACCCGACTTGGGGGGGGGGGACACCCACCTACCAACGGGACTAGGTTTGCAAAGTCCACTGCCCGACTCAGTCCGACTAGGCCCGACTTCGGCCCGACTCGGGTCGGGATCGGCTGGGGCCGACCCAGCCACCCGACCCGACTCTGCCATTGTTGAACGGCAAAAGTGTGACACGTTTATTTCAGCGGAAATTACAAAATCCATCAGATGATGGTCCGACGACTAGCCTAATTGAAGCCTATTTTGGCGGACGACGGTTCGAGTCGTGGACATGATGAAAGGGGCCGTTGGGCCACGAAGATTAAATGTTGGTTATCAGCAGGCCTGGTTACAATACATTATCAGCAGCCTGCTCAGAGGCCAAAAAGTTGTGATTAAAATGACCCCAAGGTTATTTAAGTTACAAACTTATTAGCGGGATCCCTCCCCAAAATTCAGCAGGGGAGTTCCGGCCCTTAAAATGGTGCCCGGAGTCCCGGTTAAAATGAAAGTACAAGGAGAACATGTCTCCGTTCAAAGTACGAAGCACGAAAAATCCGGCAGCACAAGGTCTATAGACCGAGTATGAAGGACGAATACAAAGAACAAGCTCGAGGAAGAACTCCGAGGCTTGCAAAGGCACCCTCCGATCGGGCAGAACTCCGAGAAGTCGGGCGAAACTCCAAAGAAACGAGCAGGACTTCAGCAGCACCTCCGGGCTCCAACAAGTCCTGGAAATGAGGGTGTAGGGGGGTATTATAGACAAAATCCCCCCCTCTCTCCCTCTCTTTCCATCGGTTAGGACCCCCTAACCGATGGTGACCTCAACATGAGGTCACCATCGGTTAAGGGGGAATCTCCCCTAACCGATGTGACCTCATCATGAGGTCACCATCGGTTGGGGCACCCTCTCTCTCCTCTCCCCGCAATGTAAAGGGGTTCATCCCCTATAAATCCCCCCCCATTCCATAAGGAAAGGTTCGGAATTGGCTCCGGCGAAGCCCTATTGGAAAAATCCCAGAAAATAGAAAAAAGAGCATTTGCTCATTCCCTCTCTCATTCTCAAATCCCTCCCCGTCCGTGTGTGAAGGTACAAATCCCCTTCTTTAGCCCGATAGGCCAGGCGCGGAAAGGAGAGCGGTCGGCGTAATCGTCATCAGCATTCCTTCTTAATCTCCATCCCCCACATCGAGCAAGTCTCTGTGGGGTGATATTCCCGGGTTTAAATGCCGTCCATATCGAGCGAGTCTCTATGGACACATGGTATTTAATACCCATGTTCTCCCCGCCCATCGAGCGAGTCTCTGGGATGGTGGATTTTGTGCTTATATGTATATGTTTCTTGAGGAGACTCTGCCCAAGCGGAGGTTCTGCCCAAGGACATACTCGTATATTCGCAAATTTGTGTTCTTATATATATGTTTCTTAAGACGAAACTCTGCCCAAGTGGAGGTTCCGTCCATGAACACATATATAAAGATCACAAATTTGTAATTATACAAATATGTTCCTTGAGAATCTCGTCCGGGCAAAAATCTCTCTCAGGGGACGTATCCATGTAAATACAACTCGTGTTATATGTATATGTTTCTTAGAGGAAACTCTGCCCAAGCGGAGGTTCTGTCGAGAACATATTCGTATATTCACAAATTTATGTTCTTATGTATATGTTTCTTAGAGGAAACTCTGCCCAAATGGAGAATCCCCTAAGAACATATCCATAAAATCACAAATTTGTGCCTATACGTATATGTCTCTTAGGAGGAATCTTGCCCGACAAAGTTCCCTCTAAATTCATATCCGTATAATCACAAACTTCATGTTTATATAAATGTATTTCTTAGTGGAATCTCTGCCCAAATAGAGACTCTGCCCGAGAATATATCTATATAATCACAAATATGCCCCGTTTGTATATGTTTCTCAAAAAAAAAAAGGACTCCGTTCATACGGGGGGCTCCTTCTTATCGGATACTCTACTCAAGTGGAGATACCGTTTGAGAATATATTTACAAAGTGCAAATTTGTGTTTATACACATATATCTCTTTAAGGCAAAGTCCCTCCGGGTAAAGTTTCCCCGAGAATACATGGATATAAGCATATGCCAATATGAAAATATCCCTACAAGGACACCCTGCCTAAGTGGGGATTCACCAAGACATATTCACATATTAAAAAAAAAATATAAAAAAAAGGATTGTGATAATATACACACATCCAAAGAAAAAGGAAATAAGACAGGAACCGTGCTCAGATACCCCAAATGGGAGCACATATGCACCTCCACGAGAATATACCCGTGGAAATGGACTTCGGACAAAAATCACAAATATGACAAGAACTTCCGTGGAGATACATCCATATATCTCCGGAAATTGCCCGCACAAGTACGAAATGAGGAGAAAAGAAACTCTACCTCAAACTCGGACTCTGCTCAGAAACGACATTGCAAAGAACCTCATATAAAAATTTGCATAATCACCCTTCTAATACGGAAGTGTTGCTCTGGGTTATAACACCCCCAAGTTCAGAATCAAATCTTCGGGCATATACCCGTTCACAATAATAATCTCCATGTTTTCCCAAATGAAAACCCATAACCACCTTTTGCAAAAGGAGAAAAAAAGACCTCAAATCGGTCCACGGTATATACCCGCTCCCCTTTTCAAAAGAAATCAAACTTTGGACTCCCAAAAAGGCAGTCATTTCAAAAATAAAATATCCAAAACAAAAGCATTTCAAAACAATCAAAAGAAAGGAAAAACATGTCATAATCAGGGTTTTCTAAGAAAAAGCATGTATATTTTTCTCGTCCTTTACTATGAAATGGTATTCGGGTTTAGACCGGTATCAAATAATACCAAGTGTCCTAACTCGATGTAAATGTAACATCGATTCCGGTCGATGGAGACAGAGGTCCAGCACATGCTACCCTAATCACCTGATGAGAATAGACATGAGACTCAAGAAGTTCAGATAAAAACGGCGCACCCGTCCGTTCGCGGACACACCCGTCCGTTCGCGGACACACCCGTCCGTTCACGGACACACCTGTCCGTTCACGGATGTTGGAACGCGGAAATTTCTTCTTTCGATCCATCTCTTTTATCTCCGAGATGGATCTTGCGTGGGCGTGCCAGACTGTTTGCGAGAAACAGACAAAGATTATTTTATGAGGAGTATTGGGTGCGAACCCTGATACCCTCGAATTTATTTTCCGCGTGCGCTCGCGTTCAGGGCGATTGGAGTGGTCGTGTACTGGACCGTTCCCCACCGACTGAAGTCGATGTTTCATTTACATCGAGTATAACACTCGAATACCTTCGAATGCGTAATGTTTGTTAAAAGACCGTATGCCGAAATTTAAAGAAGAAAAGGCAGATGACAAATGAATTTCCACAATTTTATTCAAGCATGCTCATGTCATTTATATTTATGACATGACGTTTACATTTACATGTACGTCTTTAGTGGGTTTTGTACCTCCACTGGACGTGTATACAACAAGCCAAGTACATGTACGTCGACGACAGGTGTGTGTGCCTCCGTCGGACGTTTACACGATAGTGGGTACATATGTTACCAGCGGGGTGTTTGTGCCTCCATAGGTTAACAGCCTCAACGTGTGCCTTTTTACGACACCGGAGGACTTAAACATATGTGCCTCGACGTATGTCGTTCTATGACATCGGAGGACTTAAGTACATGCCTCGACGTGCGTCGTTCATGACACCGGAGGACTAAATCATAAGTACCTCGACGCGTGTCGTTTTATGACACCGGAGGACTCAGACATGCCAACAAGGATTTATAACCACCTGTAGCGTCTCTGTGCGGGCAAGCGCAAAAGGCTCGACCACGAAGACAGAGCACCGACGGGTGTCGACACGTGCGGCCTATGTAAGCTCGCGCACGGGGGCGTCCTTGGGCTAGAGGCGT
>JACBKR010006349.1:0-13236 GCA_014218235.1 Colocasia esculenta | reverse complement strand
CGCCCCGTGTCACATGCAGGGAAGTTGCCTTTTAATTGCGACGACATACCCATCGTGATTAAACATGATGTCGCGACCCGTCGCGATTTCGACTGTGTGTTTGGGGTGGCCGACCCCTGGCAAGTAGTGCAGGAAACACACTTCTCAGCCGTGGGGGGATCTTGCTATGTAGATTTCCGACGATTTGGAGGTTTTGGCGTGCGGATTCGGAGCGCAGGAAATGCCAGGGCAACACCATTCTTCGTGTTCCTCGTGTGGTAGGGGAATCTTCTCCGTTTTGATTTAATTGAATCATGTTTAATGTGTTTAGTGCATGGGAGGGGTTAAAGGAAAGGAAGTAGCAAGTATGCGTAGGCTTATATTTGAATGCAATTATTCATGTATCATGGCTATACAAGGTGGTTGTGAGGTTCCAGGAAGGGGTTCTGGGGTAGGGTTTCGCATGAGTTGAAAGGCGACGGAACCAGTCGTAAACTTTTCTTGTGAAGTGACAACTTGTCCGGTCGTGATTCAGTCTGTATCGCGACAGTTTTCCCCGTCGCGATTTGGCCATTAAATAGCGACATCTGTGTTCGTCACTATTTAGAAGGCAGCCACCCAAACCTTGTCATGTCTGCAAGGTGTTATGAGTTGCTATCAGTTATGGGTCTCTATGACTGTTAGTTTATGTGTTATGGGTTGTAAGTGGTGCATTGGCACGTGTTGTGATAGGGAATACTGAGTTTGCATGATTTATGTGTACGTGGCAAGTGGGGAATGCGACCCCTACCGTGGTTGCCTCTCGAGTCGGGTACCCCAGGTTCTTTGTGAGCCAGGCATGTGTGCTCGGGTTTGTCCGGTACTTGTGTACCGACGAGGTCTATGTCATCTTCCTGGACCGCTCACTCCTTAATTTGAGTTGTACATTCGACAGAGGGAAAGACGACAGTAGGACATCGACTTGTGTGTTGTGGTTGTTCTTGATCACTTGTAGCACGTTGTTGGTTGGGGGACGGACACCAGTAGATGTACTGGTCCCCAGCTAGTCCTGTTTCTAGTGCTCACTTTAGGGAGCTCGGGCCGGAGTCCTTAAATGTACTAGACATGGAGCTGCAGCAGGTGAGTTGCAGTTGTGGTGTTGTTTGGTCTCCATAGTTTGTTGACTCAGTTGAGGTGGAGCGCAGCTGGACCTTTTGTCATTGGCTGCGAGGCTGAGGGTAGACCTGTGTGCTTGTCGGGTCAGTGGCTGGTGTCGCAAACCAGTCTTCGTGACTCGTGTTTGGCGTTACCCTTCTTTAGCTCGTACTACTGAGCGTGGTTGCTGTTTCTTATGAAGCTAAATTATATTGTTAGCATAGCTTAATTTATTTACTGACATTATAATTCCATGCTTAGGTAGTTACGTTAATTGATTATATGGCACTTTACTCCTACTTCTCACGTGTTTAGTGTTGTTCGGCTTTGAGGGAGTTCTCTACTGAGCCAGCCAGTGACTTGTGAGGCTCACCCCTACTCCTTTCAGGTGAGGGAGAGTAGGAGGTTTCACACCCGTCTTCTAGTCTGAAACCATATCACAGTGAACTGGGGTCCACGCCTCCAACAGTGTGTAAGTTTCCTTTTAATTGTGCCCGGGTATGCCCAGGCTGTTGTACTTGAGTTTGACTTCTTTTGAGGTTTTGCTATGTAATCCATATGTAAATGTGTATAAGGTTCAATCTTATATAAAATCAGTGTTTTTATATTTCCACGGACATGTGTGGTGATATCCCTAGCGAGGCTTCGGGTTTGTGCGCGGGAGACGGAGTCGAGTCAAGCTCGTTATTGGGTTAACGGGTTTGAACGGCATGGACATCACAATAGAAAGTGATCTTTGAAGCACATAGAGTAGAATCTATACACACTTCAACTGGCAGAACTGAAAGAAGTCAACTATGCCTTGCAACCGCCGAAGATAAAAGACTGGTTTGTGGTATAGAAGACTAAGACATGCTAGCACTTTAGTAATCAAGAAATTAATCAAGCATGATCTAGTCAAAGGTCTTCCAAAGATGAAATTGAAGAAATCTGGAATCTGTACAGCTTGTGCAAAAAGGAAGTAGACCAAGACATCCTTTCGGTCCAAAACAATGCTAACAACTTCAAAACCATTGGAACGCATACATATGGATTTATTTGGACCTATGAGAACAGCAAGTCTTGGAGGAAAATAGTATGGCTATGTTATTGTTGATGATTACACAAGGTTCACTTGGATATCATTTTTAAAAGCCAAATTAGAAACATTCTCAGCTTTCTTAAAATTAGTAAAATAGTACAAAAAATCTAGAAGCATGAAATCATTAGTATTCGATCAAATCATGGTGGAGAATTCAAGAATGAGGACTTTGTCAGATTCTATGAAGAAAATGGCATTGAACACAATTTCTCTGCACCAAGAACACCTCAACAAAACGGTGTAGCTGAAAGAAAGAACAGAACATTGCTAGACATGGCCAGAACAATGCTTTCAGAATACAATCTACCAAGATATTTTTGGGCAGAAGAAGTCAACAGAGCCTGCTACATCATCAACAGATGCATGATAAGACCAATACTAAAGAAGACGCCATATGAACTCTACAGGGACAAAAAGCCAAACATCAGTCAACTGCCATTTGGTTGTAAGTGTTTTATTTTGCATAATGGTAAAGAGAATCTAGGAAAATTAGATGTTAAAAGTGATGAAGGATTTCTGTTTGAATATGTTTTAAAACCTAGAAGATATAGGGTATTCAATAGAAAAACATTGTTAATTGAACAAACACTTCATGTTTTATTTGATGACACTAATCCTTCTATAAAAAGAAAAGAAGAAGATGTTGTTGAAGATCTATGCAGGGATCTGAAACAAGCTTCATTAGAAGAAGATGAATAGAAAAATGAAGATCCTCCACTAGAAGAATTACAACAAGAAGAAGCACATAAAGAACTACCAGAGGAATTGAGGTATCACAAAGATTATCCAAAAGAAAATATAATAGGTGATCCTCAAGATAGGGTAGAAATAAGAGGCATGTTAATTCCGTGTGACTATCTTGCATTCGTTCCTCAAATTGAGCCTAGGACAGTCAATGATGCACTGGTAGATGAATCTTGGATCCTTGCTATGCAGAAGGAACTTAATCAGTTCCAACTGAACCAAGTATGCTTTCTTGTGCCTAGACCTTCTGATCATCTAGTTATTGGAACCAAATGGGTTTTCAGAAACAAAATGGATGAATCAGGAGTGATTATTAGAAACAAGACCAAACTAGTAACTCAAGGATATTCCCAAGAGGAAGGTATTGATTTTATGAAACATATGCTCCAGTTGCTAGATTAGAGGCAATCATAATTCTTTTAACATATGCATGTTCCCTGAATATTAATTTGTATCAAATGGATATAAAAAGTATTTTCTGAATGGTTCATAAAAGAACAAGTTTATCTTGAGCAACTATCGGGTTTTGAAGATATTAATTATCCAAATCATGTTATTCGCTTAAGGAAGGCACTATGTCGTCTGAAACAAGCTCCAAGAGCTTAATATGAAAGACTAAGTGCTTATCTTCTATCACATTTTTTCAAGAGGTAAAGTAGATGGCACCTTATTTATTAAGAAATTTTCAAACTGATCTTGATTGTTCAAATATATGTTGTTGATATTATCTTTGGTGCTACTAATGAATCACTTTGCAAACTCTTTGAGAATCTAATGCAAAGTGAATTTCAAATGAGCATGATGGGTGAGCTTACTTTCTTGGCCTACAAATTAAGCAGACCAGGGAAGGAGCTCACTTTTTTCAAACCAAGTACATTTCAGATCTCCTTAAGAATTTGATATGCTTAAGAATTTTGGGTTTGATAAGTTTAAGCCATTACTCCTATGAGCTCTGACATAAAATTAGACAGTGATCCCATTGGCAAAAAGGTAGATCAAAAGATCTATAGAGGTATGATTAGATTATTACTCTATCTAACTGCTAGTAGACCAGATATAATATTTAGTGTATGTTGTGTGCCCTATTTCAAGCTGATCCCAAGGAATCACACTTAAATGATGTTAAAGATTTTTAGATATCTTATAAAAATAGGTAAACATGGTTTATGGTATCCTAGATGTTCTTAATTCAAATTGCTTGGATATAGTGATGTTGACTATGCAGGATGCAAAATACACCTAAAAAGTACCAACATTACTTGCCAATTTCTTGTAGGATGCTTGATTTATTGGTCCTCCAGAAAGTAAAACTTAGTAGCATTATCCACAACAGAAGCAAAATACATTGCAGTTGTAAGTTGTTGTACTCAACTACTATGGATCAAACATCAACTAGAAGATTATGGTCACAATTAAACGTCATTCCAATGCTATGTGACAACACAAGTGCAATCAACCTGACCAAGAATCCTATCCAACACTCAAGAATCAAGCATATGATTTCAGACATCATTTCATTAGAGATCATGTAAGTAATGGTGATATCTTACTTGAATTTGTTGATACAAATCATCAATTAGGATATATTTACTAACCCCTCCTGAAGAACAATTCACTTCAATCAGAAGAGAAATTGGCATGTGTAATTCTAAATAACATACTAGTCTATGGCTAAAAAATTCTTAGTGTAGATTTCCATCTAAGGCTATCATCACTCCGACTCCAATTACAATTCACTTCTCATATGGAGGAAACTTTGTGAGATTCAGGAACCAACGTATGTTGATGCCGTGAAACCCTTTTTTGTCAGCTTAGTATTTTCAAAAGATGGTTTGCTGGAAGGTTTTGTCAAAGGAATGAAGATCAAAGTGTCAGAAACCATCTTGGCTGAAATCTTGGAATGCCTAATGACAGGTCACATAATGAATGAAGTTGTATCCTTCGAAAGATAGAGGTTAGGGATCATTGGAAGTAAGAGAGACATTCACAAGAAAGGTCTCCTCATCAACCAACTCTCTATAGAAAAGCGACTATTGCATGTTGTTATCGCATCAATTATAACACCAAGAGTAGAAACACACTCTTCCATCATTGCTAGAGATGGAAATTTATTATTATGAGCAATACGGAGGCACCCAGTCAATCTGGCCTCCGTCATTATGGAAAGAATGGTAGGTCTATGACCTAAATGAATCTCTACCATATGATCCTTTGTTGACCATTTTATTCAGAAGGAACAATGTGGACTTGGAGACAAAAATTGCCACTCAAGTCAAGGAGAGCATTGGGTTATCAACTCTCAGAAGAAGTCATTATGTTTTAACTGATAAAGCTCAAAATTTGTAGATTAAGGAATTGGTACCAGATTGCATACATGAAATATTCGTTGATATTGTGCAAGGTACGCCCTCAGTACCAACACCACAATTGAACATGTAGAAGAAAGAATAGAACATGCAGCTCCTACTGTAGAAGAGCAAGAAACACAAACAACTGAACATGAACTCCCTGAAGAAACCATTTCTCAAGTTCTCAGGTATATCAAAGGGAAAACAATTATGGATGAAGATGTTCCGCCAGCACATGAACCATTTGAAGATGTTGAACCACTCTATTTTTATCCTTATATTTTGGTGATAACAAAACTTATGATTAATTAATATTATAAATATATTTAATATTATGATTTCCTAATAAATATAATTTTATGAAATTATCGCTGTGTGATTTGCGCTGAAAAGTCAAATCGATGTCTATTCAATATGCATCGATTTCAGTTCGCAAAAGTGCCACATCGATTTGCTTGAAAACATGAATTTCACTTAAACATGATTTCACTCAAACATCGATTTCCTTGACAGAACATCAGTTTCCTAAGTGAAATAATGATTTCGGTCTCACATCGATTTCATAAGTGAAACAACGATTCGCTCGCTGTAATGATTCGATAAGTTACACAACGATTTGATCACTGTAACGATTCGATAAGTAAAATAACGATTTCCTAAAACATGAATTTCACTTAAACATCAATTTGCTAAAACATCGATTTCACTTAAACATCGATTTCACTCAAACATAGATTTCCTTGACAGAACATCGGTTTCCTAAGTGAAATAACGATTTCAGTCTCATATCGATTTCATAAGTGAAACAACGATTCGCTCACTGCAACGATCGATAAGTTACACAACGATTTGATCGCTGTAATGATTCATAAGTAAAAAACGATTTGACCATAACAACGATTTTATAAGAGAAACATCGATTTGATCACAAACAACGATTTTCTTGTGCTTAAACAATGATTTGCTCAAACAACGATTTGCTGTTACACAAACAACGATTTGCGTTCACTTAAACATGGATTCTGTTCAAACATATATGTTTACTTAAACATTGATTCCTTTATATTTCAAAATATTTTTGGCATCTAGTGAAAAGTCAAATATTCTGGATTTGCGTATTCTTCTATCTTTCTGACAGGAGATCTTTTTTGCTTATCTCTCTAGATCTCTTCCTTCCTGTCAACAAAAAGGGGTTACTTACTACTTTTGGGTGGCAACAGGAAACACAGAAGTATAAGCCATTTTTAACAAAAACACTCTTTGATCTAAACACTTTCTTCTATGCTTGCAGACCTCGAAGACCACCAAGTGGCTGACAGTCAGAAGAAAAAGAATAGAAAGATCAACAACGACTAGAAGAGTTCCAACGGATCTCTTCAACAGATCTATTCAAAGCTACTCATATAAAAGATGATGCAAGGCTGAAGAACAAAGTAGAGAGCTTTCTTGAAGATCTTTAAAGGAGTGTACATCCTGTGAGGAACCTCAACTCCAGATACACTCAAAGGAAAAGAGAGAAATTCCATGAGCCCAAGAAGAATGATCAAGCGTCTGAAGCCTTCAAGCTTCAAGCTCTTATCCTCTCTTCTCTCTCTCTCTCTCTGTGGTCATTGTAAATCTGGGGGAGAGTCTGTGGCTGAGAGCTAGAGTTCTTAGTGTTCATCTTGTAATAGCTCTTGGTCTGTTCTTCTTTTCTAAGAAAGATTTATGTCCAGCTGTAGGACTGTATACAGTGAGTCTCTCCTGCGTGAAGAGTTGGCCAGTGTAGTTGCTGACATTTTCTATCCAGCTGAGGGACTGTACTCAGTGTAGAACCTAGTTGGGGGTCTAAGTCTAGCAGAACCACACTGAAGTTTGTACTAGGAGGTGGCTTCTTGACCTGTAAGAGAAGTGGGCTGCCTTCTTGCCCGGGAAACAGAAGAAGACCAACTGGGGGCTGGGTGTTGTATTGTCCTTGAGGGGGACTGTACCCTTGGTTAGTAAAATCCCAAGAGATTGCTTGGGGACTGGACATAGGACTTCCATGTGGGAAGGGCTGAACCAGGATAAATTCCTTGTGTTCTTTGTGTGATTGTTTATTTGCTTCCGCACTGCTACTCTCAATCACACTCAACTATCCAAACCTTCAAGTGACAATTTTCTGTGTTTAAGTTTCTGTTTCAGATTTTAGAAAACCTATTCACCCCCCCTCTAGGTTAGCTTGCTGCCGTACCAAAAGGGCCAACAGAAGAGGAAGCTTTTCACCATGTCTCTCCACCATCAGTTGAGACCTCTAGACCATCTTTCCAGCCAAGATCTCAGGGGGAGACTAGCAGCAGTAGGACCATAAATGATGTATTTAAGTTGGTCCTAAAGCAACAAGAGATGATAAATGTGTTCAAATGCATATTCACCAAGTGTATGTTAAATTCATTTTATGGCAGATGAGTTGCAACAGATGAGAGATCTGCTATTCCAATTTGTGTGCAGTCAAGTTAGAGGTAGTACCCCCATGATAGGTACAACAACAACAACAACAGAAGCACCAGCAGCATAAGGGCAGCAGTAGACTCAGTAGCAGCCGAACAGCCAGTTGCAGAAGAATCATCAACAGAGCAGCCAGTAACTAAATAGGTTAAGGTACCCAGAGTCGTGGCAGAACAACAACAGTAACAGAATAGCCATAAACAACAGCAGCAGAGGCAGTAGCTACAGAAGAAGTGCAACCAAAAGTCCCAGTAGCAACAGATCCAACATCAATAGAGGCAGATACTAGTGACTCTCCTAAAGGGACTCATGCAAAGGTTTTTAAGAGAAGAGCAAAAAGGAATTGGTAAATCTAGATCCATTCTTTTTCCATCATCCAAAACCAAACCCTCTTCTGATCCTAACCCTTCCACTACTCCTATTCCTACACCACAACCTGACATCTCCTCTTCAATTCCTCCTTCTCAACCTACCATTAAGCTGGAAACCCTAGAAAGCCTACTTCTTCACATTCTAAACCTATAGAAAAATCCCCTCTAGAACCTGCAATCTTTGGTGAGGATTCCTTTCAGAAGGATCTTCCACCTAAACTCCCACCAACTCTTCACCTTTGTCCACCTTCCTTTTTTTCCTCATTTCCCCGAACTCCAGACCTAGCTAATCGACCTTTAGCTCAGAGGATTCCAAAAGAAGAGATTCTCTCAAGTCTGGACAGAAAAGAAAAAAAGAGACCATAGACAAAGATTTTCCTCCATTTTGGTATGCATGTATCTATCATTCAAAGATGATTTTTGAGTTATTTGAAGAATTTCTACATAAAAGTATTTTTGGAAGTTCATGGCATGACACACTACAAATTCGAAGACTGGATGTCTATATTGATCAAGTCTAAGGAAATCTCTCTAGGAGACTTTAACACCATTATTATTCTAGTCACAGTCTATCTCCTGAAGAATTGCTCAGGGTCTATGCAAGAGAAGTAACAAAGTTTAGAGAAGCCAAAGTAGGAAGATTGCACGTCTTACTATTCAAATCATCTGAATCTATAGTTTTATGACTTGTTTAGTACTTCTCTAAAGAAGCATCAAGAAAGCTTCGCTAGGATGAACACATTTAATGACGAACGTTTTAAGCTCAATCTGGCAGATGTCAGTAGGGGACAATGGACATGCTTTTTAAAAGGGAAAAGAACCATTACACCATCCATGATCATTGGGTTGCCCTCCAACTTGTTCCCCGCTTGCTTGGTGCAGTCAGCTCAAGAACAGATTTCACAAGAGTGGTTTTTAATAGGCATATCAGATCAGTAGTCAGATATCGAATCAAGAACGTCAAAAGTATTGTTCATTCATAAGTTTGCCATCATTCACACTACTAAGTCCACACAGTATCTCAAAGAAATTTAAGAGTGTTTTGCAGAATCAGAAAGGCTGACTGAAGGGTAGTGGATACATAGCTATCCAGCAGATGCTAAAGAATGCAAGAAGAGAAAAATTCCTCTATCTGCTTTTATGGCCAAGGACTATGATTCTCTCGGAAAATCTCTTGAGCTCAAACGGGAAGCCAGATATCATATTTCAAAGATGAGGCATATTCAAAAGGTCTACATTGGAACATTACAGTATATGAGTTCTTGCGCAAAGCTGATAGTCGACAGTTCATTCTCCTGAGGAAGAGTTGGTGAATACAACCCATCATTAGAAGGTTTGTTGGTATCATCGCCGACATCTCAAATCTTATCGAAAACTTCCTTCCATTGGCCATTCCTATAACATAGATCTTTCTTTGTTACTCACAATTTCGACTCCAATGAGAAGAAACTGTGGGATCTTCTGCAACCATTCTTAAATCAAATCCTACTCTTTATCTTCCTAAGTCATCCTAAAGAGTCTTTCTATCTTTTGTATGTACAGATGTCTTTTAATACAAACGAATCTCTCACACTTTGAGTAATCTTTGTGTATTTTTATCTCCTCTTCCTCACCACTCTTTCTGTTAATGTCACAAAAGGGGAGATTATATAGAAATATATATGTACCTTTTCTTTACGAAGGTAGATAAGATTAAGTGGGAGCCAAGTTAGAATGAGTAGTACCATGTTTTGAAGTAATTTCAGACACTTGTAACTCACAATTTGTTAATATGAAAAATACTACTTTTTGATAAAACTATTTATTTCATATATACATGATTTTGGCATGAACAAAGGGGGAGAATTGTTGTGAAATTGTTTGGCAAATGTATTACTTAGTGTTGTGAATATGAAAAAATCTTATATAGAACCTTATTCAAATAATAAACAAATTCATCTAATTATAATTCAATGTCATGTTATTCAAGATTGCATTTCATATATTTGCTAAAGGTATGTGTGTATTATATTGTACAACTAATTATAGATAAAAGGTGTCAACACAAATGATTATAGGTCGACATTGCATAACTATCACCAATAATATTTTAAGTCAACAACTAGTATCTATTTGAGACTCCGCCTCTTGGACAGTCGAAGTGAGACTTCGACTTGTGAACAAGTCATGATAGTCGATGTCCAACTTCGACTCTTAAATAGTCAAAGTGAGACTCCGACTTGGGAACAAGTCACAACAGTCGAAGTCCAACTCTAACTCTTGGACAGTCGAAGTGAAACTCTGACTTGTAAACAAGTCACAATAGTTGAAGTCCAACTCCAACTCTTGGATAGTCAAAGTAAGACTCCGACGTGTGAACAAGTCACGATAGTCGAAATCCCACTCCGACTTCTTAAAAGTCGAAGTTAAATATCAACTTGTGAACATATTGCAACTGTCGTAGTGCCAGTCCGACTCTGGTAAAGTAGAAGTGTAATGTCGTGGCCTTCAGATCCGAGTTTAATGGTTTTGGTGTGGTGATCTTGGCCAATGTGTGGTCATTGAGCCTTGGTTGTGGTTCCTAGGTGTGGTGTGGGTGTTATGGGATGGAAATCCGGACCCATATAACCCATACATTTTCTGGTGAAGAAGGCAACGGAGTAGGTCGTCGCGTTTTGAAAGACATGGCTCACTACGTTACGTTCTTCGAACTACCTTTCTGGCGGGTGGTTTCGATTGGCGACGGTCTGGTCTGTCATGTTTAAGTTGTTTTAAATGCGACGGCTGACTACCTCATAATTTTGACAGTGGTTTTAATATTATGTTTCAGGTCAGACAGAGTAGTGGAAGCTCTGTCCAGTGGAGGAGAGGAGGTTTTGCAGCGTCTTCGACGATTTCGGCCTACAGGTGGCTGGTTTCAGCATGGTTTCCGCGCGAGGAGAGCATCGGAAGTGTGGAAACACCGGCAGTGTGGTGTTCTTCGCAGTCTTCATGTTCTTTGAGTGGTAGGGAGACTTCCCCCTTCATTTAGAAGTGATTGAATGATGTAGAGTTTAGCAAATCATGCTATTGTGTTATGTTGTGGCTTGTTGCAATTTTAAAAGTTTAAGTTTTAGTTAAATGGTGTTTACATTGATTTCTGTAGAAGAAGGAGGGTTTCGACCGTCTACCTGAGAAGGAGATGGGTGGGGCCATCGCATTATGAACGCTACTATCTACCACGTCGCATTTTATTTTGGACGCATCGCTTTGATCCATCGTGTTTACGATTTCAGATTATTGTGTTTAGAATCAACTGGCTTGAAGGTGACAGGTTGTCCCGTCACGTTCATATTGGTTGTCTTGGTGGCTATGTATCTAACTATCGTGATTTGGGTTCGGCTGAGTCATTTGTCTTGGTGTCAACATGTCGGCCGTTGCGTTCATGTAGCGACCATTAGGCCCTGTTGCATTCGTCTTGTAGTCAAGACTGGTAGGGTCGTCGCATTTTGAAGGCGACGACTGACCCCATCGCTTTTTACTTCTGAGGTTTTGGTTGTTAATTGGGCAGTGACGGTCCTGTAGGGCCTAGCCTTGGGTTTGTGGTGATGTTTCTAATGTTAAGGTTGGTTATTGATAGTAAAGTGTGGTATCGGATGATGGTTTGGTTTATGTTTATTAGTGAGTTATGTTAACTATGTGATTTTTTTTGATTATGTTATTATATTAAGGTTATGTGGTATATGGTGTATGTAGGTAGTTGCTATGGAGGTCATGTGTTGACCAAGACAAGCGTTTAGAATGTGATTTATCTTGGGTTATGAGTATAGGTCTTATGAGTATGTTAAGTATTAGGCGTGGTTTGTTATGTGTCGCGAGTTTGGTGGTCCGACGCCTACTCCAGAATGCCTCACTAGTCGGGTACCCCAGGTTCTTTGTGAGCCAGGCACGTTGTTGCTCGGGGTTTGTCCCGGTACTGTGTGTACCATAAAGGTCTGTGTCGTCTTTCTGGACACCGTCACTCATTTGTTTGTCGAGTTGTATGTCCGTTTAAGGGAAAGACGACAGTGGGCCCACGACTCGTGTGTTGTGGTTGTGTTCGGTTGCTTGTAACAGCCTCATGGTTGGGGGACGGACAATAGTAGACGTACTGGTCCCCAGCTAGTCATGTGTTTCCAGTGCCTCACTTTAGGGAGCTCAGACTAGAGTCTCTAAAGGTGCCAGGCATGGTCTGCAGCGTGGTGGTGGTCTGTAGAGTGGTGTTGGTTGGTCTCCGCAGTTCTTTGGCCTACGAAGTGTTGTGGATAGCTGGAGCTGGACTTTTCGTCCGTGCCTGCAAAACTGAGAGGTGGTTCTCTGTGTTGTATTGTCCGAGTTGGATACTGGCGTCAGGACCAGCAGCTTTACTTGCATGGCGGCGGCGTTCCTTCCGACTCGAGCTTTTCAGCAATTGTGGTTGCGAGTGGTGACTCTCTGGCTATGATTTCTTATTCGATCGTGTATGCTGTGCTGGTGGCACAGTTGTGATTGTCGTCTAGTTGTGGTACCTTGTGGCTTTAGGCACCTGTACCGTCGTAGGTAGCTAGTTGTTGTGGCACACGGTGTGCCAGTCTTTTCAGGTGTTGAGGTGGAACCAACGTTCCATGGAGGTCTTATTGTGTGACCTTCCACTTGTCGTGTTTTACCTTTCCATGGGTAGTCTTCTGGTGTGTTCTATTGGTTTTAGTGTAGGGGGCTAGCTTCTTGCTATCTGTCTCGTTACCTTTCGTTAGTGGTTTGCCTATATGGCTCATAGCATAGTGGCTTTGGTTGTTTGTGGACTGGTGTTATGTACTAGTCCTATTGTTACCTTTACTTTATGTGAGTTGTGTTAGCTAGTGTTTTATGATTAATTGCAGCTTAAATGTGTTTATTGTTAGCACGTTTTGCTTCAGTAGCTCTTCGGTGAGTGTTGCCAATGAGACCCTTTGTGATTGAGGTCTCGGTTCTCCCTTTAGTTTCCGATAGTTGTTTTGGGAGGTCTCTACTGAGCCTATGACTTTTGAGTCTCACTCCCATATAGTTCTTTTCAGGTATTAGCAGTGTGTTTGGCTTGCAGTGGGCATTGTGACAAGACTTGTACCAGCAACAATTTAGTTTTAGTTGTCATTGTGTG
>JACBKR010006348.1:0-13162 GCA_014218235.1 Colocasia esculenta | reverse complement strand
TTATAATGAGCAAGTCGTTATAACTTCTGAAGGAGTCATTACGATAACTTACAGAGTCGTTATAATGAGCAAGTCGTTATAACTTCTGAAGGAGTCATTACGATAACTTACAGAGTCGTTATAATATCGACTTGTTTGACATAGCAAGGTTATTCAATCTTACAAGTAAATCGTTACAGCTAATGAAGGAATCGTTATGGCTCTTCTGAGAAATGATGTATATAAGTACTTACCACAATGCTTGACTTTCTTTGTGCTTTAGGCTAAATAAAACAAGGTTAGAAAACTTTTGACAGGTTTTGTGTTATCACCAAAATAAGCATGTAAATAATTTAAAAGTATAGGGGATGGACTGTTCATCATATTGTATCCCTTAAACTTGTGAGCATGACTTGTTGAAAATCTTGCAAATCCATGTTTCATGATTAGGATTAGTCTGAATGCCTTGGTTTTGTCTGATCATGAAGATTAGTGGGTCAGTTATATGTATGCCAATTTTGTTAAATTATCCATGCTTGTATAAATTGCCAATAAATCCGGTTCGGTAAGTAAAAAGACATACAGATAGATTGTGATGATTAATCTATAGATGTATGATTTAGGGTAATCTTGTATTCTCAAATCATGCATATGTTAGTAGCCTCTGTTAAAACAGTAAGTGGCAAATTGCAAGATGTGTTAAACCCCATGTTAACTTAAGTTGTGAATAGCATGCTAATAGGTGTTTATTTTCTGTAAATTCCATTTAGCTCAGAAAAATCTGAAAAATTGAGTGTATGATCTAGAACTTGAAATAGCTTGTGGTTAAAATTTCATGTCATTTGGACTAGTATATAAGAAGTTATGTATTTTTCATGTGAAAGACAATAATCTATGTATGTTCTCGTAATGTGATTAGATATGCTTAAACCTAACTTGAATGGTGAAATTACTGTGTGTTAAGCTCCTGAAATCTGTAGTGCCATGTTAGGAAAAACAGAGATGTGCATGTGAGTGAGAAAGTAAATGAGATGAAAAGTGCTATGTGTAAAATCATGTGTAAATCGGTAAAATGTGTAAAGTGTAACTGTGCCAATGTGACACTGCTTCCGTAGAGGGCAGTGGAGCTGTATCAGGGAAAAGTCCCCCTGAGAAAGTTCAGTGTGTAAGTGACCCTAAGGGCATTAGGAGGAAATCCTGGAGGTGGACAAGTACTACTGGTTAGGGTGGAGACTTGTTCTCCCGGTCTGCGCAGTCCAAGAGTCGCCATTGGAATGCCTAGATGGCGTCTATGTGTAATGTGATGTGTATATGTCCTTCTTTGGTGGTTTGGACTATGTGTCACGGCACCTAAATGGTAATGTGAAATGTGTAATGCGTAGTGTCCATGTGTAAATGTGTAAGTGAACAATGTGAATGTGTATGTGCAAAGTGTAACCATGTGAAAGAGAAAACTTGTGTAAAGAAAATGTGAAATTCTAAATGTGAAAATATGTTGTTGAAATCCATGTGAGACAAATCTGAAACCATGTGAAATCAGTAAATTCATGTTGTTATTATCATGTGTATGTGTGCAAAAATGCCTAGAATCCATGTTAGGGATAATTAATGAGCACTTGTGCAAATAGCATGATCGGTTATTCACATGATTTGTTTTAAGCGATATTGTAGCTCTCATGTATAGGTTTTCAGCCATAAACCATGTGAACCAGCAACTTAAAGCATGTGAAAATGTCTATGTATGTGTTTAAAAACATGTAGGATCCATGCTAGTCGTGTTTTCCTTTCATGTATGCACAATGTTCATGTGGGTAGCTCTCATGTCTCGGTTCTTTAAGACAAAATTTCATGAGTAAATTGAATAGAGAGCATGTGATAGGTAAGTTTTATTCTTAGAAATCTGAAAGCATGATCCATGTATAAACTTGTAAAACTTTCATGATAGGTTGAAACCTTCAAATGATTGCATGCCATGTTTTGTAAATGTTGAATGTGCATGTAGAAACCCCTATGACTTATACGTGTATGTTATGAGTAGTGTTTCTTGCTGAGTCTTTGGACTCACTCCTTGCTTCGGCGTACAGGTGTAGTTGGTGACATGGCACCTTTGGAGGAGACAGTGGAGACGGACTCCGAGCGTGGAGATTAGCTAGTTTTGGAGCTTCTTTGTGATTTGTGTATTCATAGTATGTACTTTGAACATTGTATTAGAATTATCATGAAAAGAATGTATAAGTGTGGACATTATGTATTTTCATTTCAGCAATTTAAATTATGTGAACTTTTAGTTCCTTATTGTTAATTTCAAACTTCATGTATGTTAAATGTGGATGATGAATGAATGGAGACAGTTGTCTTTTATTTCTGCTACTCTGTTGTATATTCGCATGTATCTCAGCTGTATGTATCGTTTGGGTAAATGTCCCACTGTGAGGACTCTTGCTATACTGACGTGGGTTGGTATAACCGTACCGGTATAATGAGGGCCGTCACAGATGATCCTACCATGGATTCTAGGTACAACTTCACATTCATAACACATTTATAAACATAAATAGCTTGCTGTTTTTACATGGGTATAACACATTTAATAGTCTGATTCACAATTTCACATATTATCATATTAATTCACAGTTCCACAAAATCTTTTGCATACTTTTACACATGCCCATTTCACATATAAACAAAATCACATTATCTCATTTTATGCCATGACACATAGTCCAAACCACCTCTAGAAGGACACACACTTGTCACATCACATACATATATCTTATCACCTAGGCAATCAAGTGATAGATCTAGTTACTGTGCAGAACCGGGAGAAGCACTCTCCACCCTGACCAGCAGTACTTGTCCCCTCTTGGATTTTATCCCAATGCCTATGGGACATCACACACATATGAACCTTCCCATAGGGACTTTACTACGGTACAATTCCACAGCCCTCTAAGGTAGTAGTGTCACCCATTGGCACGTTTACATAATTTCCATTTTAAACACACACGATTTCACACTTTTAACACATAATTCCATATTCACAATTATACACATGGTTTCGGTTCCCTATCATGATACTACTGTTAACAATATTTAATCAACCATAGATTAACATAATCATGCTGAAACTATTTAGTTAATCTATAATTACAATGAACATGCTTTAATTAGTCATTTATTCATGAAATGAACAAATTATTACTTACTATTGTCCAATCCACATGAAATTTTTATCACAGATTGTTTACGGTTGGACATCATGCTTACAGAATTTCACATTTTTCTGAGCTATACATGATTTATAGAATTTAAAACAGTGATTCTACATGTTTACTCATAACTCGATTGTTCATGAAATCACAGTATTGTAATCATTTTTAACAGTTCAAGACCTGTATTTATAGTTATAACATCACATGAAATTTTCAGGAATTTAGGTTGCATAGTACAGTTTATTGAAGAATTAAAACTATTATGCATATTCACTATTTTACAGTTCAGAAATCATAATTAATTATACAGATATCAAAAAATCCCAAATTTTCGTGACCTAGATTGACACCTATAAAGATCTTACAGAAATTCTATGGTACTCAATTTCCACATGGATCATGTTAACAACAAATTTACAAGATATAAAACCGGTCTAACATGCATTTCAGGAATTTTTAATAAATAGTACAATTAACGAAAATTCACAGAAAATACACAACATGATCCACTACATATATTACATAACATATAAACGTTACAGTATATCCTCATACACAGAAATCTGAAAAATAAATCATAAAGGTGAGAACAGTCCACTGGTCTTGCCTGAAGAACTAAACGGCAAGGGGGTGGCCGCCTACCATGTTAACGGCAACAAAGGCCGCCGCCAACTTCAGATATTAACGGCAGCAAAGATTGCTGTTAAGTTCCTGTCTGCAGAAAATAGACAGAACTCACAAAACACCGGATAAAGGGGGGTTCCAGGACACGATTAAAATCCGTAAAAATGCCTAGGACCTACTAGACACATGTATGGACCATAGGTTTGGGTTACTTGCCTTTGTAAAAATCCACGGATGGAGTTATAGGTCGAAGAAGCTCTCCTCGGCTAGAGCCAAAGAGCCTTCAAAATCCCTTCGATCCGGGTTCTGTGTCGTTGTAGAGCACAACCCGATGTCGGAGAAGCCTTCCCCAATGTTCAGACTCCCTCCTTGTCGATGAAGAATGCCGTAAGAAGTCACCAATCGCCGGATCTCAGAGCATGAAGTGAGGGTTTCGCACAGAGAAAACTAGGGTTTTGACAAAAGAGTCAAAAGGGTCATCTCCGGCCGGAATCTGGGTATTTTATAGGCTAAGGGTCGGAGACGCAAAGAGGGTAGGCTAGGTTATCGTTGGGGAATGGTTTCCTAATCATAGGGCGACATATCCGGAGGCGTTTTCGGATCTGCAAATGCATCTGATCTGGGAGGTAAACGTCTAGATCACTGGCCGTCAATACTAGGTTAGCGTCCATAGATGTGGCCGCTGACTTGGGGTCGGCGTCTACAGATGTGGACGCCTACTAGTCGACAGAACAAAACTTAAAACTGCAGAAAACTCTATATACACCACACAGTTATGTACAATTTACAATGTATATTTTAAATATATATCATCTATGCAATGCATTACATAATATACAATATATATACATACATATTTACAACAAGACCAAAAATAATTTATATACACATTCTCACACATACATAAGCACAATTTAACACCTATATAAGAGAGTAAAAATATAGGGCCTTACATGAACAACGATTTGCTCAAACAACGATTTGTTTATGTTTGAACAACAATTTGCTCAAACAATGATTTGTTTATGTTTGAACAACGATTTGCTCAAACTACGATTTGTTTATGTTTGAACAACGATTTGCTCAAACAATGATTTGTTTATGTTTGAACAACGATTTGCTCAAACAACGATTTGTATAAACAATGATTTCATAAGTTGCATAACTATTTCGTTGTCATAACGACTTCATGGATTACATCGATTTCACATATGATATTCAAATTTATTTTCAAATATTGTAAAGTCAAGTCTTCCCGCGTGCATCACTAATATCCTTGCATTTAATGAGATTGTACACTCCTCTGCACGATGAATATCTAGGTGCCTTCTATTCCTATGTTTCTATAGTAAACATTTTCCAGGATAGCAGAATGGCATTACTATTTTGTGTACATTCTTACTGCATGGTTTCTAACGTTGACTGACAAGCATAGAGATAGTCTAGCTATTTGTGCTTCGACATTTATTGTGTGCAGGTCATATCATACAACGTTGGACAACCAGAAGCTGAGGAATATCTGGATGAATCTTCTCTTTGTGTGCATGGCTCCAGAGAATTAAATGGCTGCAAGCTTACCCATCGCGCATGATGAACCATGCTGTCTAACGTGCTTCAAGCTTAGAGACAACGACCATTTCAACGGCTATATTCTCAAGAGAAGACATATATATAGAGGACTGAAGACTCCCAGTAAAAATATTCGATAATTTGAATCCTTGCGTGAAAGAGCCATCAAGAAAAACCTTCAACAACGAAGAAGAGTCTTTTACTTCATTCACATTCCTTAGCTCGTAGCTCTCATCCTTCATTGTCTAGATTTTTGAGAGCTTGTCGTTCTGAGAGATTCGTGTTATTGTTGATCTTTCTCTCTCAGACTTTGCCTGAGATCAAGCATTTCATTGTGAGCTTGGTCTAGGGGCCTTTCTCTTTCTTTCACATTTATTGTGAAGTTCCTCTTCGGGTTGTGAAGAGAAGACCTGTTGAAAACAGTGGTGTGTATTCCCTTTAGTAAGGAAGGAAGACCTGTGTATCAGGGTGGTTGTATACCTCTTCAGGATTAGAAGAGACGGCCAGCTGCGGTTGAATGTGTAAGGGTCCTAAAGGGGGACAATACCCTTGGCTAGTGAATCCCAAGTTGTTGCTTGGGGATTGGACTTAGGACTCCTTGGGATAGGAGGTCTGAACCAGGATAAAATTTCCTGTGTTGTGTGTTTGTGTGCTTATGTGTTTGTTGTCTTGATTATCACTAACACTAACCATTGTTTCTAGTGATCTTATGTTTAAGTGTTTTATTGACATGTTTTTTATCTAAACGATTTTTTAAAATCCCATTCACCCTCCTCTGGTCTTGCTAGCTGAGCAACACATTTGGTATGCCGATTTGATCGTAAAAGAACCTAATGAGCACCCTTGTCCACACACATGAGTCATTTTCCCCAGATAGGATGACCTAGACTTATTGGCATTTAATTCTCAGCATTTGCCAAAGTGTATTATCTTCATCTAATAACATGTCTCTAATAGATATCTTAGGCCAATCCTGACCTTGATAATTGATGCACACATTTTATAGAAAGTATTGTTTAATCTGTCTAGTGGCCTAAAAACTGTTAATTCATATAAAAGACTTAACAACCTGAAATCTATTCTATCTGCTCTTAAATAATGTTTGATCTATCTAGCATGAGATTACTTCTCTCCATCTTGATGTTCTAACTTGTTATAAGTTTGAAAGTGTATCATGTTAAAAGTGCAGAAAATCATGTTATTGAAATCTGGGTTGTTCCATGTCATGCGTTCATGTTACTTGCTTTCCGCTATGTTTACACTGGGGACTGTAGTATCTTGAGGCACGTTCTACACTACACGTTTGCACAAATAGGTAGCCCTTTCTTGGGGGATTGGAAACTCTCTACTGGACATTCCGCTTTAGTAGACTAGTGACCTTTCCACTAAGACCTCCGTAATTCTCCGTACTCCATGGATTCCCTCATGGAGACTGAGTTGCTTGTATCATTGAAGTTCCCAGAAGATAAAATGCACTTCCTCTCTTGTCTCTTTCTCGTGAGTGTGGCTTTATAATCATGAAACCAAGCTAATAAAGTAAAGATTTAACTAAAGTGTAAATTGCACCATTATGTGTTAAAATTCTCTCTCAACTATTGTTATCATGAAATCATGTTCACATGACTTGTCTTTCTTGAAATCATTATGAACGTGATATTGAAATGTATACTTCTTGAAACTCTCGTTATTGGCCGTGATTGACTGTGGTATCTACATTTGAAATAGTGAGATGTGCATCGGGCACGGCAAGTGTCCAAGGGCTCTAGTATAGCCCCATTGATAGAGATTCAGAAATATACTGTTAACTATGGGGTATGATGATTACTGGTGTTACATCTGTGTTGGAAGTACTTGCATGTTGAATGCTAGATACATAACCACATACACATGCCATAGTGTGCATTCCAAGGTGGAATAGATCCTTAGTGCACATTATGTCATCGTGATTGATTACTATTACATGTTAAAAGTTCTTACTCATGCGTTCTTTCTTGCTTGCGTGATATGGCCATCCCGCGTTCTTGCAATCAACCGATATCCTACATGCTTGGAAATACTGCTCTAGTGCTAGTTTTTACTTGTTACCTCATTTATTTTCTCGTTCAATCAATCTTGCTAACATGTCATGTTTAATAGCTTTCTCGTACATGCATATCTTGATTATCGTGTCTGCCTAGTTCTTAAAACATTAATCACTTATATCATTGCCCGTACATCGAGATGTAAATATTACTAGGATAGTTTGCTCATTACCTGTTTCTTAACATTTTAGGTGACATTGACATGGAAGAGGAGGATCAAGCAAATGATGGGAATGAGTCTAAGTGAAGAGCGTGTTCCAACCATAGTATCTGCCATTAGTTGAAGTTGAGAGTTAGATTGGTGTAGTAGGTAGTAAGGAAGTATAATCTAATGCAATTTTTCCTTTTCTTGAGTCGTTATAGTTTGAACTCCATGAAGTTGTATTAGACCTTAATGAGATTTGAATGAAAGCTTAGTTGTGTTCATTGTGGGCCCTTATATTTTTGTGTTGATGCAAATCTAATGCTCGCTAGCTAGAGTCTTATTTGCCAATTGCCCATGTCTCGAATTATCGATTTAAATTAATGTTTCCACTGCATAATTCTCAAGACGCGACAGAAATAACTGTAGAAATGTCAAAAAGGGGTGCAAATTTCAATAAAAATCTTGAAAGGGTCAAGATCTGCAATCATACCCAACAAGACCACTTAAAGGTCCTATCATAGTCAAAGGATGATGGTGACCATGAAGAAAATGTTGAACCACTCCTATTTTTTATTCTTTTATTTTGGTGATGACAAAATTCATGTGAATTTTCTGAAAGATAGATACGCAAAGCATGAAATAAACAGAAAATTCATAGTTTAAGAATACTCTCCCCCCTTTTTGTCAATAACCAAAAAGGAAGGATCTTACCATTTTGCTTTCACCTCTTTTGTAGAGACTTCTTACACATGTGCTGTGAGATTTAAGGAGAGGAGTTAAACAATGTGTTTGTCATGAATTCCCCTTTTGTGTATGCCCCCCCTGAATGTGAGGCTCCTCATTGATGTGAGGCTCCCCCTCAGTGTATGGCTCCCCCTTAGTATGAGGCTTAATGAATCTTCAATCTTCTTCTGATCTTGAGTCTGTCGAATCTATTATTGTACTTCCACTTGTTGGCATTTGATCTTGTTGTTTCTTGACATATCCATTTGTTGTTTATCAAGTCTTCAAGAGTTTTACCTGCATTGATCTTAAAAGGAGACATAAATACTTACAAGGATGTTAGTAGCATTGTTGTTTAAAGAATATAACAGCAAAAAGAAAATATAAGTTTAAACAAAAAACTAAAAATTAAGGATGACTACTTCCTTTTCAGATTGGAATGAAATGAAGAGTTGGTATTCACCAATCGAATGCTTTTGAGCATCCCCAACCATACCCATTTGAATGCCTTTTTGTTGTTTTGTTCATCAAAAGTAGATTGGCATTCTCTTCTTCTTCTTCGATGCTTGAGCTGTCTGAGTGGTTCTTTACTGAAGGTATCTTTTGAGGTGTTACTTGGAACTTATGTGCCTTACCCTCAGCTTCATCTTCATTAAAAACTTCTTTAACACTTACCTCTTCAGGGATATCCTCTTTGAGAAAAGTCTGAGGCTCCCCCTCAATCTGAGGTTCCTCCTTTATATCTTCTTCCTCATGTGGACGGATGTCTGAGAAGCTTCTTGTCCTAATTCTTCTTGACCATGAGTTCTGGCTTCTTCAGTTTTTGCCACACTCTCAATTCTTTCATCCTTAGCTTTTTCAGAAATTTGAGCACTAGTGTCCTCCTTATCTTGAACTTCAACCATAATGGGTTCTCCTTCATATGTGAGCTTCAGTTTGTCCCACATATCTTTGGTTGTTTTGCATATTAATATCCAATTGAATTTTTGCTTGGATAGTGCATATGACATGAATCTCTTAGCCATGCTATTTAATGATATCATCCTCTTGTCGTTGTCTGACCATTCTTCCTTCAGATTTGATATTACAAAATCACCATCTTCAATAATGCTCCAGAGTAGATAGTCGTAGCCTTGTAGGAAGAATTCCATCCTTATCCTCCAGTAGGTGTAATCGCCATTAAAGAGTGGAGGCAGGAAGATGAATTAACATTCTGCAAATTCTTGAAATGCCATTTGATCTTTGCTCTAAGATCGTTAGATCTTCTTGATGTTTAGAAACCACTACTCTGATACCACTTGTTGGCCCACGGATGGCAGCAAGGATGGCCTAGAGGGGGGGGGTGTGAATAGGATAATATAAAAGTACATATAAATATCACCACTTGAAAACTTTGGTTAGTGAATGTAGTTGTGTGCAGTAGATAGAGTAGCAGTGTGGAAGCAATTTAAACAAACAATCACACAAATGAACATAGTGAATTTTATCCTGGTTCGGTACTTCTCAAATAGAAGACCTACGTCCAGTCCCCAAGCAAATCTTGGGATTTCACTAACTAGGGTACAATCCCCCCAAGGATATACAAACCCCCAGCTCCCTACTGATTCTCTTCCTTTCCGAGTAGGAAGGAAACTCACTTCTGTTACAGGTCAAGAAGCCACCCCAATGCAATTCTGCTAGACATAAACAACCAGCTAGGTTTTGCTGACACCAACCCAGGTAGGTTTTTCCCTTCACCTAAGGAGAACACTGTGTACAGTCCCACAACCAGACAGACACCCAGCACTTTGGCTGGTCTTCTCTTCACCCTTGAAGAGGAAAAACCCTTGCTCTTCTTTAAGGAAGAATGAGCAGGCTGTGGAGATCAAGTTCTAAAGAAAAGAACTTAGCTTGCTTGATCTCCAACAACAACCTGAGAGCTAAGAGAATTATAAGATAAATACAATGAAAACCCTCAGACCATAGACTCTCCCTAGATGTACAATGATGCATATAGAGAGTGAAGAGAGAAAAGAAGCTTGAATGCTTGAAAACTTCATATGGTTGCTTGCGTGCACACTTCTTCTTGGGTTAGAACTCTTTTTCTCTTGCTTTGAGTGTGTATAGCATTGAGGCTTCACACTAAATGTACACTCTTTCAGAAGGATTTTCAGGAAGGCTCTCTTCTTGTTCTTTAGCCTTGCTTTTCCTTTTATGGAGCAGAAAGATAGATCCGTTGAAGTATAACTGTTGGAATTCTTGGATTTGTTGAGAGCCTTCATTATCTGCTCTTCTTCTGCTTCTGTCTAACAAACACTTGGTGTAGAGGGAAGTCTAGGTATCTTTTTGCCTTACTTCCATGTTTCCTGCTGACAACATCTCACCTATCCTCTTTTTACCTTACTTCCATTTTTTCTGCTGACCATGTTTCACCTACCATGAAGGATAGACATCAAAAAGATCTTCAGTCAGACAGAGGAATAATAAGATAACATTTGAAGTACATTTGAACTTTTATTTGACGCCACAGTCATTTTGAAACATTTGAAATATAGAGCAATCGATGTTTAAGTGAAGTAATTGATGTTCTAATGCAATCAATGTTTTTAAGATAATTGATATAAGCAATTATTGTGGAAAACAATCAATGTTTTAAGATAATCGATATAAGCAATCGATGTGGAAGCAATTGATGTTTTTAAGACAATTGATATAAGCAATCGATTGTGAAAGTAACGATATGAAAGCAATCGATGTTTCAATGCAATGGATGTTCCAATGCAATCGATGTTTAAGTGCAATCGATGTTTCAATACAATCGATGTTCTAAGGTGATCGATGTTGCTCAAAGGCAATCGATGTTCTAAGGCAATCAATGTTGCTCAAAGGTAAATGATGTTTAAGTGAAAAGCAAATCGATGTTTAAAACAATCAATGTTTAAGTATAATCGATGTTTAATAGGTAATCGATGTGAAAGACAATCAATATGAATGCAATTGATGTTTAAGTGACAATCGATGTTAAGAGAAGCAATCGATGTTTGAAGGCAATCGATGTTTAAATTTAAAAGACAATTGATGTTCATAACAACAATCAATGTTTAAGCTTATCAACAATCGATGTGAGACTTCGACTTTATAGAAGTCGCAGTGAAACTTTGACTAATGACCTTTGTTCATCAATCGACACCTAACTTCAACTGAATAGGAGTCGGAGTCAACATAATATATATGTATATGTTGTGTACTTAGAAAATTATTGAGCAAGCAGAAGAACATATGCGCCATCCAAACATAGTGTTTATAAAATATATTCTTCTATGATATTATTATAGTGCATTTGAAGATTATTTATGATAATCATGAGATTTTGTTATCACCAAAATAAAAGGATAAAAGGGGGAGATTGTTGAATCACTCCTATTGTCTTAAACATCGACTATACTTAAACATCGATTGTCTTAAACATCGATTTACTTTCATTTAAACATCGATTGCCTTAGAACATCGATTGCCTTTGAGCAACATCGATCACCTTAGAACATCGATTGCATTGAAACATTGATTGCACTTAAACATCGATTGCATTGGAACATCGATTGCATTGAAACATCGATTGCTTTCATATTGTTACTTTCACAATCGATTGCTTATATCAATTATCTTAAAAACATCGATTGCTTATATCGATTATCTTAAAAACATTGATTGTTTCCACATCGATTGCTTATATCGATTATCTTAAAAACATTGATTGCATTAGAACATCGATTACTTCACTTAAACATCGATTACCTTTATGAAACATTAATTGCCTTTGTAATATCGATTACCTTTAAATAACATCGTTTGCTCTATATTTCAAATGTTTCAAAATGACTGTGGCACCAAATAAAAGTTCAAATGTACTTCAAATGTTATCTTATTATTCCTCTATCTGACTGAAGATCTTTTTGATGTCTATCCTTTAGGGTAGGTGAGATGTGGTCAGCAGAAAACATGGAAGTAAGGTAAAAAGAGGATAGGTGAGATGTTGTCAGCAGGAAACATGGAAGTAAGGCAAAAAGGATACCTAGACTTCCCTCTACACCAAATGTCTATTAGACAGGAGCAGAATGTAGCAACCTGATATTTTAAATAATTAAATAAATAGAATAATGGGAGAAATGAATTAAATAAAACCCAATAAACATCAAATAGTAATGGGCTTGTTATATTAGCTCACTTAAAGGTTAATGGGCCAAATTAGGAGTTGGATTTTGGGTTAAGAGGAAAATACCCAAGAAATTCGTGACCATAATTATGGGGAAAATAGAAAAGGTAAATGAGGGATTTAAACCATGGTAAATAGGAAGAAAAGAAATCAAATTCGTGACCCACCATGGCAAGCATCACCTAATGGCAATCCCACTCCAATTGGGAGGGGAGATCACCAAAACAAGGAAGGGAGCTAGCTAAAACCGCACCCCATGTTTCCTAGTTATGATAGGACATGGAATAAACCCTAGACATATAAGATCTCGACCTAAGTCTTAGAGGGAAAGTTCTACATTATGCTGGGGTTGTGGGAGGTGGAGCTAGGGCATCATGAACGGAGGAGAACGGCTGGAGAAGGGAGCTTCTTCCCCAACCGTGCTCTGCTATGACCTGTGCACAACCCAGACTTTAAGCTTCACAAAGGTAGGTATTCTCGGACCAAAGATGAAACTAAGTCATCCTATCTTGTAGAGCATCTTGTCTACTTTCATTTGCAAGTGGTTTACCCAAATTCCATCATGTAATCGTTGAGTTATAAGCATTTTCCCATCGTTGCACATATCTGTGTCGTTTCTTGTTCATACTTGTTTGAA
>JACBKR010006347.1:0-13093 GCA_014218235.1 Colocasia esculenta | reverse complement strand
GTGGTGAGACCGAGTCGAATCCACAAGAAACTAGATTTTGAGTTGATAACGTTGGGTTTTTAGTTAAGAAAATAGCGTGGTAATATTACTAAGTTGCATTAAGTAAACTAAACTATTAAACTAGGTAAATAAAGAGAGAGAAAGAGGGAATGAGAGAATGCAAGACATACTAAGAAAACTATAACACAACAAGTTTACACAAAGATTGTATTCTCATCAAAAGTCATTAATCACTACAATGAAATAACGAGAAAGAAAATAGAAAATAAGAGGGAGAAAAGAGAGAGAGAGAGAGGAGAGAGAGAGAGAGAGAGAGAGAGAGAGAGAGAAAAGACAGAGAAAGAGAGAATAGAGGAGAGAGAAAGAGAAATAGAGAGGGAAGAGAGAACCGAGAGGAGAGAGATAGGAGAGAGAGAGGAAGAGAAGAGAGAGAAGAGAGAGGCGCTGAGAGAGAGAGAGCGCAGCAGCAGCGGCTCTACGTGCATGCATGCCGTAGAGGGCGAGGGCGCGAGCATGCGAGGCGCTGGGCGCGGGCAAGCGGCCAGCGGGCGCGCGGGGCGCTGGGCACGGGGCGTGCGCGGGCTGAGGTGGGCAGTGGCAGGCTGCTGCTGCTGCTCTATGTGAGAAAGAGAGAGACCGGGAGGAGAGAAGAAGAGAGAGAAGAAGACGGGAAAGAGAAAGAGGGGGGGTTGTGTGTGGAGCAAGGAGAGAAAAAGTGAGGAGGAAAGAATAATAGAAGAGAGACGAAAGAGAGTTTATAAAGTAGTAGAGGAAAGAGAGGAATGAGAAGAGATTTAAGAGGAAGGGTTTTTAAAAATAGAGAGAGATATTAAAATAGATAGTTTTTGAAAATTAGAAAGAAAGAGAGAGAAAAATTATTTTAAAATTAGAATCTCTTCTCATTGTCTCTTATCCATTCTAGTCCATTAGCAATTCTTGTTAAGTGGCCCATTATCCTGCAAACAAAGCACATACAAAGATTTAATCAAATTATCCTTTTGTAACAAAATAGTAATGGATTAATTAAAATTGAGCATCAATAGATAATAAATCATCATAATTATCATCAATAATTATGCATTTATCACATCTCACCCATGACTAGACAGATAAGGGAGCCACTGGTTTTCTACTAAGTACATCAGCTACTGCATTACCTTTGTCTAGTGATATTGATGTTGAAATCGAAATCCGTCAAATACTCCAGCCATCTCCGTTGTCACATATTGAGCTCCTTCTGAGAAAATAAATACTTCAAACTCTTGTGGTCGGAGTAAATAATGAATTGTTCCCCATACAGGTAATGCCTCCAGATCATGAGTGCAAATATACTGCAACCAATTCTAAGTCATGGACTGGGTAGTTAACTTCATGTGGCTTCAACTGCCTTGAAGAATATGCTATCACCTCTCATTCTGCATTAAATGTAGCCTAGACCGATTCCGGATGCATCAGTGTAGACTGTGAATCCTACTACCTCGACTGGTAAGGGAGGACAGGTGCAGATGTCAATAATTGCTTCAGGGTCTGGAAACTCCTCTCGCACCTCTTTGCTCCAGACATATGGGTTCTCTTTCTGCGTAAGACGCGTAAGAGGTACTGCTATTTTACAGAAGTCTTTTATGAACCGTCTATAATATCCAGCCAGCCCAAGAAAGCTTATGATCTCAGTAACATTAGTCAGCATTTCCCAATTAAGTACAGCTTCTACCTTGGAAGGATCGACAACGATACCATCCTTGGAAATGACATGGCCCAGAAATGACACCCTCCTCGAGCCAAATTCACACTTGCTCATTTGGTGTAGAGTTGGTTGTCCCGCAAGATCTGCAAGTGATCCTCATATTCTCTTCTTTGGTCTTGGAGTATATGAGAATATCATCAATGAAAACCACGACGAACTTGTCGAGGTAAGGCCGATAAGCTGTTCATTAGTTGCATGAAAGCTGCAGGAGTATTGGTTAGTCCAAAGGCATAACTACAAATTCATAATGACCGTACTTGCTCCTAAAAGCCGTCTTGTAAATGTCTGCATCTTTAATCCTCATCTGATGATATCCCGAGCTAAGGTCAATCTTAGAAAAAAATACTTTGCTTCTGATATCTGATCAATAACTCATCGACACGGGCAGATGGTACTTATTCTTGATAGTGAGATTGTTCAGCTGCCTGTAATCGATGCATAACCTCATGGATTCGTCCTTCTTCTTGACGAACAGCATTGGTGCTCCCCAAGGAGAAGTACTTGGTCTAATAAAACCCTTCTCTAGAAGTTCCATCAGTTGCTCTTTCAATTCTTTTAATTCAGCGAGGGACATCCTGTAGGGTTGGCATGAAACCAGTGTAGTTCCAGGTATGAGATCAATTGAGAAATTAACTTCTCTTTCAGTGGTATGCCTGGGAGCTCATCAGGAAACACATCTGGGTATTCTTGCACTATGTGGATGTCTGATATCTTAACTACTTTCTTTTCAACTACGATTGTGGATTAAATTGATTTGCTTATGGATGAGGGCCCACCTCTATTACAGTGATCCATCTATGTTTATCCTTCTATAATTCTCTTGTTGATGGGCTATGTGAGCCCCCATTTTTAACCCATGGGCCAACAATGGGATGGGGGCCCATCTAAAAAAATGCAGTGGTACTGCGGCAGAAACAATTAAAGAAAAGGTTAAGGGCCAAACAAAAGGCAATAGAGGAAAAGATGAGAGGGGCTAGTTGCAATTCCATCCACCTCAGCCCTTGGAAAAGGGGGCTTTAAAAGATGGCCATCGCAACAAGAACGAGTAGAAGGGAAGGGAGCAAGAAGGTTCCAGCGGCGGCAGGGCTCTTTGGGCAGCAGAAGAAAGCCAGGAGTAGAGGTGGGCGGTCTTCTTCTTCCTGGAGTTCTCTGGAGGCTGAGGAAAAAAAAAAGCAGAGAAGGAGAAGGGGAGCTTGCTGCGTCCTCATCTGATCTCTCTTCCCATCTCACCATCGCAGTCCGGGTGCCCGCCGCCCTGCTACTCTTCCATCCCATCTCTTCCCTCCACTGCTGCGATCTGAGGGGGGGGGGTGTAAGAAGAAGGGCAGTCGCCACCTCCTTCCATCGACTGCTGCGTGTCCTGCTTGGCATAGGCAAATAGCAAGGGAACCAGTCGCCCCCCCCCCCCCCCCCCCACACACACACACCCACTCTTTGTGGAGTTGCTTACCAGTTGGTAGGGGGAATAGAAAGTGCTTCACAACTGCCCCCATATGTTCCTTTCAGTATTATATGACTGATGTACTCAATCTCCATTCATGTTAATTGCAATGTGCTAGTTACATCCTCCTATTATGTTTCTGCATTTTTTTTTTGTATGAACCCCATCGCCACAATCCACGTGCTCAGTCCCTCTTTCTGCTTGTCTGGATGTGATTTCGTTATTGTAGAGCTGTGAGTGCCCCCCCTCTCATACACTATACCAGACGTTAACTTGTGCTTCGTCTGGTATGTGGAGGGCCGTTTGGCATATATCGGGATTTCCTTCCTTTTTTTGGAATCAATTTGGATTCTTCCATTGTGCAGAGCCCTTCTCCATCCTCTCATCTGCGTTGTGTTTTTTTTAAATCTCAACAGGCAGAGGGCCATGTAAACTTCCTAGTATCAAGGTGCTTGGGATTTACACATCGACTGGGTAGCATCTCAGGCCCAGGATGGTCTGATGTAGGTTTTCTATGCCTTTGCCATGCACCTCATGGGGTTGTTTCAAGCTATAGATTGAGTTTTCTGCATGACTAACGTGTTTAAACCCATCTAGATCGGATGCTTGAAGCTTACCTAGATAATGGGTATGGCCTCAAACTTTGATGATCAAACATAGCCTCCATTCGCTGAACCCCTTATGTTTTTAATTTATTCGCATGTCCATGCTATACCTAGTAGGGAGGCGCCATTGAGCAGGGGTATTCCCCTCATGACCATGTTGGCATCATCCTAATACCTCAACACAATAGCCCACTGTCTATTTAAATATTTCACGGCTGAGCCCTCATTTCTCCGTATGAGAATAGCTCGCCGCCATTAAACAAGCATTTCATTTCTGCGCAGACCGCCTCTGCATTGTGAGACCATGTAAGGCCTTCCTTTCCAATGTGAGCATTTCCCTCTGTATTTTGCTTGAATGTCTGACGTTGCCGAATCACATAGGCGGCAGCTCACTTCCTGTCGACTCAATAAAAAAAAGTAAGAAATCCATTGAATTTCGAGTTAGATAATATAATATCTATGCTCGTTTACATGGATTCAAACACTACTTAGTCACCATCCCCGTTCCATTTATTTCTAAGCGTATACCGACTCCCTTGAAGGCGCGCCTCGGGAATTGGTGTCGTGTGTCATGGTGGTGATGTCTTCGGCATTCACTCCGATGTTGGTACCGGCTCCATTGTTGTCACGTCCCGCCATTTAATATTTTGATAATACCGAGACGCGACGAACGGAAAATCGAGAACAAGTTTAAAATTTTCTTTGAGCAAAACTTGCTCGGGGGACATGGCCAAAAAAATAAAATATATAATGAACGGTTGTTTCTCAAAGTGAAGTCAATTACATGATCCTCGAACTGTAATTCAAAAGTCAGACATGACAAGTGTTGTCTCTCACGCACAATTCTCGTTGCCCCGTCTTCTAAGTTGATGCATACCTGGAAAAAGAGTAGGTATGAGCAGTCTTCCCCAGTAGATTTATTCTCTAATAACAAGAATAGATATTGAATCAAGAAAATTTGCTGTACAGGAGGATAAAAATCACAGTGTTCAATAAAGAGAAGAATAATGCAATTCAAGATGTACAATATTAGATCATGCGAAATTATATCGATACATTAATTAACTGAATCAAATCAACGAGTATCAGGTGCATAATGCCATGCGATCATTTGAACGTGTATTCATATCTAACAGTCCTGGAACATGTATTGTTAATAAGTGCAACTTAGTTATGTCATGCTGATGGAAACAATTGCACGCAGTCATTATTGTTATGTTCTCGGACAATTATGCAGCACTTTAGAACTTCATGGTTAAGGTACATGTAAAAGAATATAAGAATCTCAATAGAGTTGGAATTGATTGGAGTTTCAAGGAATAACATAGTTATGCAATATGAGATGTTTATGATAATAAACCAAATCCAAGGTGTAATTCATAGCCGACATTAGACATTCGGAAGTCAGTCGGAATTGATGTATCAAATCGATTTACGGATCAAATGCTAACCAATATGACCATGTTAAAACACCGGTCATAGTTACAAGACGGTCTAACTTACAAGTTCTAGAGATATCATGTAGCAATTTCTACTCATTTTTAGGCTATAGAGAATAGCTCTATGATATGATTTTAGACTTACTGAACAAATTAAGTCTTAAACCTTTTCATAAAACTCAACAGAAGAATATATCATAATCAAGGTAAGGACAGGCTGATATCAAAGAAGGACAAGTAAGCATCTTGTCATGGTAGTAAAATTGGAACGGTAATACTGTAGTACGACAGGCTCAGGATTTCACAGTGAATCTCATAACTTGGCTCACATATATATTCTCACAGGACAGGAACATGATGACCATAATCAACCAGGATTTGATGCTAAGCCAAACATCCAGTTGTCCTTATTGCCCCCCGCACGGCCACTGACAAATTGCCCCCGTGCGGCCACTGATAATCAGACACGTTTTCACATACACAAGTATGATATGATGACAAATCAAGCAGGAAAATGATGCTATGCAAAACATCCACTTCCTCATCGTTCTCTGCGGACCACTAACGAATTTGGGTGCTCCTCCTAGGACTGAAGCAGCCCCATTTGCACAGGCATAAAAACAAGTCCAAAGACTCACACTTGTCATCATAACACCTCACTCTGTAATAGCTCATGTCTCACACACAAGAATATGGGGTTACTCTCACTGATTTCACAATTGATATCTTTACACATATAAAAGGTAGTTGGAAAGTTTAAGTTTAGAGATATTCAATAGTACAAGAATCAATTAGTTTAGGATGTCCAAGAATAATCCAAAGATGGATATAAATGATATTTAAATGACTTATCAAGTGGTATAATAGTTTAGAATCTAAGAAAATAGGAAAGTCAACAGAAGAATACATCACGAGGATAGTCATGAAATCTATATGATCGATTGAACCATTCATTTACTATTCTCATTTAGAGTTGGAGATAATAGCATATCAATGCGAAAGCCAAATTGATGTAACTAAGGGATGAACATGTTTGACTTTTCCTTCAGTAGGAGAGGGCTCCCTTGGAGAAGTCATATGCGTGCTTATCATTTTTCACCGGACCTTGGATTTTTGTCATTCTACTAGGTTTACTTGAATTTTGAGATTTTTAGGTAGACTAATTGTGAGAGATTAAAAGACGCTATTTTGATGGAATCGCCAAAATCGTGTTTTTCTTCTTCTGAGGGAGAGTTGACTTTTTGGGTAAGAGATATATTTTTCTGACATTTTTATTGGATTTAAATGACGGTACTTCCTTATTTACATGTACTATCTTAAGTAATGAACATCAAATGATATGGAATGTAAATGGTATGAGTTTGCAGTCTTGCATGGTTCTGCTGACACTTCTAGAAGGAACAGTCCTGACAGAAACACAGAAATCTGGCTAACTCTACTACATGGGAGTCGAAGTATGGCATTCGACTGTATAAGTCGAATCATGTGTAAATTGGCAGTCGAATGCATCAGTCGAATTATACATATATGTGGCAGTCGAATGCATCAGTCGAATGTAGCAGTCGACTGTAGCAGTCGAATGTAGTTGTGGACTATAGCAGTCGAATATAGGCATTCGATAGTATGTGGACTGTAGCATCGATATAGGCATTCGACTATAGCATTCGAAGTGTGACATTCGACTGTAGCAGTCGAATCATGTATAAAACTGACAGTCAATTATGTATAAAACTGGCAATCAAATCATGCTGTCAAATTATGTATAAATGGAAGTCGAATTGTGTATAGCAGTAAGTCGAATCATGTGTAAACTGGGAGTCTGTCACCCAACTCCACAACAGAGTTGGAAAATTTACATTACTGGTTTAATCATGCATGGAAACAGAGATGTACAATCGGAAATGACAAAGAGGACATACTTATCAGTTGGCATGACCGTCAGTGGGGATGAACTTCCTAAATTCATCATCTCTCTTCTTTCTCTCTCCTCCATGCACTATAGCCTCACTCTCTCTAGCCTCTGCACCTACTGCTGCTCACTGCTCTCTCTCTCTCTCTCCCTCTCTTGCTATGCCATTGTGGTGGTGGTCGGAAGAAGGTGATGAAAGAAGTGGTATGAAGAAGGAAAGAAGGAGAGGAAGTAGCAGAAGAAGTAGGAAAAGAAACAGTGGAAGAAGCAGAAGAAATCGTCAGAAGAAGAAGAAGAGAGGAAAAAGAAGATGAAGAAGATGGCAGGGGGTTTATAAAATGGAGGATGAGCTTTATCCTTCACGACCCTGCCAGGATAGGATCGCCAATACACTGACACGAAGCCACCCCAGATAAGGATTGTTTAAAATGCGCGAGGCCTTCCCAACTTAGCCCCCAAGTCTCTTGTGTAAGGGAGCTTAAGTAATTGGGTTACGGAATTCATGTCTAATTCGTTTAGATTTTTTGGGACACTTGTTTTATACTTAAATACATCTAATTGAGATGAAAATTTCGATATAAGCTAATCACGATATAACTTAAATTATGATGATTTTTATTTATTTTTAAAATCTATTTTACACATAGTAAAAATCATCCGTAAATAGTCGCGGCGGCTTAACCTCGAAGTCCGCATACCAATAAATCCAGATATTTATGTTTATATTATCTCCACATTTTCTGAGAATTATGATGTTCTCAGATTTATTTTTGTTACCGTTTTCTGGTGTCGTCCTGTCGGAGTGCGCACATCTAAAGACAGTACTGGAATCACATAAATTATGTGAAAAGGCTTTAGATTCAACTGTAATCATATTCTTATATATTTTATGAAATTTAAAATCATATCTTTTCTAATGTTTGATATTTTATCGTTATTTAAATTCCAGATGTTACAATTGTGGTGGGTGGACACCGTACACAAACCTCCCTCCATATACAAAATAAGGGGAGATGCTGCGATTTTTCCCTGCACTTAGAATCGATGGCCCTTTATAAATTAACATAATTTCAAAAGAAATCTTAAAAACTGTCTACCTAGTGAGCCAACGACTGTCCTGTGTATTACGAGATTGACACAAGTCGTATGTTCGTTTGCTTTTACCCGTGATTCCCGAATATATATCTGCCAATATGGCTACCAGGTACTTACACTGTGACCCGACACCATTGGCAAATATCATGTCGCCACCGGTGCAAACATTGCCTCGTCGACACCATCTCGGGTCCGTAGGTGGGCGTCCGTGGCACCACCCCGACATACCGTGGGCAGGGCGTTGCCATAAGACTGGGTCGTACATACAACCGGATCTTCGTCGATTTGAACTTTATTTCTCCGATCGTGATTCACACTCGCTCATATTATATACATGCATGTGTGGATGGATGAGACAGACGGGTGATAAGGCGACGCACAACATTCGTCCATGTGTCAATACGAGAACAAATAAATGAGACAAATAATAGGAATAATAATAGCAATCACAAGTGAAAATAATAGTAATGATCAAATAAAAAAATCGCATACAATGAATAATAAATGGCAACATCAACAGAAATCGAAATGACAAAAACGTAATAAACCAAAAATGGTGATAACAAAATAACCAAATAATAAAACAGCGAATAAACTAAAACAGGAAAAATATAAAAAAAAAAGAGGAAGAAAGCAAAATCCCTTGTGGATCGGTGGTCATCTGCCCCGACCCATCCTCCTGTACACCAAAAAAAAAATAATAACGAACAAAGAAATGGGGCCGCTGGATCACCCACTTTCTCAGCCAAGCTTGTGGGCGCACACAACCCCCCATCGATTCCCTTCAAAGTCGAATCGATGTTTGGAGCCACCGATTCACATCCTCACGAGAAACTCCCATCGACTTCACCACATTGAGTCCTGCGCAAGCCTCCACCGGACTAGGCCTTCGCATTAAGGTTGTCAATAGATATCCACTTTCTAATTTTTCAACTCATTTTTGATCTTTTCGTATCGGTTTCGATTATTTTTCGTTATTTTGTTTTCCTTTTCGATAAGATATAAATTTTATTTTATTTATAAAATATATATTTTTAAAATCTTATTTTTAATAATAAAAAAATTTTAGATGAAGTTTTTAGTTTCTCCTTAATTTGTAAATATAATCTAATTAACTTGTCTCTCTCGTACATTTATTATACCTATTATTATCAAAGACATCTCTTTTATCATTACTCCTAATGTTATATATATCTATCATTTGATCGTACCAAATATTTTCGATTACTTCTGTTTTCGACCGTTTTCAATTTTCTTATAAAAATAGATGCAAAAAATGTCATTTTCGATTCCGACTCCGACCCGTTGACAACCCTACTTCGCACAAACTCCCAAACTCCTCCACGGTTCAAGCCTCAACCACATGTGCATACATCTCACACCCTCTCTCTCATTTAATGCACAAACCACCATGATACGTATGTGCATACCCACGTAAGCACCTGCATCCCATTCTAGCCCCCACACACATGCACATACGCACAACCATATGCCCTCTATTGGGCTAACATAATTAAAAAAAATGAAGAAAATAAGAGAATGATAACAAGAAAGAAAAAGAATTGAAAATAAATAAATCAAATCATACAAATAAATTCAATTGTCACATTTTTAAATTAAGCATAATGCAACATGATCAAATAAAAAAAATGACTTCAAATAAATCTAAAGTAAAACAAAATCAAATGATCCTAAGCAAAAGAAATCAAATCAAATAGTTCTGGGTTAAGTTTCTAACTTAGAAAAAAAATCAAATAAAAGTTTCAAACCCCAAATAAATTAAATAGAAGTAAATTTAAATGAAAAGAAATTTGAAGTTAAATAAAACCCCACACCAAATCAAACAATCAAGCAACATCAGATTAAACCAAAGACCAATAGATAAAGAAAAAACAATCTCAATTATAAAAGATCAAGCCAAAAGAAATGTAAAAGACCAAAAAAAAAATCAAATCAAATAATGTTGAAACAAAATATTCAACCCCTTTAAAAAAAAATCTGAAATAATCTCAAAATGCATCAAATGTTATCTTTTGATCGTCTCACATTAGGCGTAATTGAATTTACATCTTTACGCACATCTTTTATCGGATGTTTTCGTTAAGAGCCACGAGACAATCTATTCTGGCGATTAATTAAGGGTTTTTCTTTTTAGAGGGATGTATTTAACGTCGTTGCGCTTAGGCAACGGCGGGATCTTGGTCCCGACCCAATTTCCACTTTTGTTTGACGAAGTCAAACTGTGCGCGAATACACTCAAATCCCTTCGGCTCGATCGGAGACAGAACACTTGATGCCATTTCGGTGACTGACACGCCTGCGCTATGCGATTGCGAGCTCATCTCTCGTCACTATCGCTCAAGTAACATCTGACGGGACTTGAATTCGCAATATACATCTGTACATATACATACGAGAACATGATAAATAACTTTAATAAAAAATATTTTTTAATGGATCCATCCATTTCCACATGCCATACTAAAAGAGACGCGGAGGTGACGTGTGCATCACTGTAAACCAGATGGACTTGCCTTTGCATGGCCCACGAGCTGTAAACCTAGCCCAGCAAGCATATTCCATACAAAAACGTGTGTGTTCGTATATATAAGAAGACGCTCAGATACACATTACATCTTGTCGCAAGGGTTTTTGTTTTGGAAATACCAGGAAGCAACTGTGAACCAAAACAGCAGCATCCGGCTTTGGGTCACATTTCTCGAGCGTTTTCCAAGAGATTATAACAACTGGGCAGTTCTTCTTCTTCCAATTCTAAATCATCTGGCCTGGGCCTTTCGATATATATATATAGTGGGCCATGTATGAAAATATCTTGGTATATTCTGCGCATGATTTGAGAAATCAAAGGCCTGCGCACACAGTGGAACACTGGAGCTTCTCAAACTCGAGAAGGAACGAGCAGCAGTTTAGCAGAGTGGAGTGCGATTTCCCTTTCATCTCTACCGAGGCTCCAGCTCTGAAACGGACACCTCGTTCAAGGACACAAACAATGTCCTAGATGAAGATTCTTCTGGTGCGACGAGCGCAGAAATGTTACTGTTCCCACTAAGCCATCCTGCGTCGGCAGCTGGTTGGCTGTGCCCGAAGAAGAATGCCGGCCGTGAGGGTACTCGCATGGACACGGACTCGCTGCTGAACATGAGAACAACCGATGACATGGTGGGTCTGTCGGCTGCAGCTTCCTGAACGCACAGCAGCCCGATTTGAATGCATCTCATCAAGTCGCTTCCCTGGCACTGGCCACTTATTGATGGATCAATTATTTCCTGGATTGTTCCATTTCTCCAGTGCTCCCATGCCTGGAAGTTGTTTGTATCAAGGTCGTAGTTAGTCACGACTCACCATATCGTTTGTATAATTTTGTTCGCATGAATAAAAGTAAAAGTTGAAAGAAAAATCCACATACACGGCCTAGGAGGTCAGCTGGGCTTCCAGAAGTAGTTAAACTGGTGTTCCGCTGCCCTGTAACTATCTCAAGAACCAAGACTCCAAAGCTGAATACATCTGATTTGCTCGAGAATTGTCCTCTCATGACATACTCCGGTGCCATGTAGCCACTGCAAAGGGGGAGAGAGAGAACATTGTCACTGTTAATTAGTTCGCAACTGTGAAACATTTGGGTGTGAACAGGGTGCATTCCAGAAGATCAGTTGAACTTCTAGAATCAGAGAAAGCATTGTTCCTCTTCCCAGTCACTACCTGGAGAACTACTACAGCAAAACTAAACACATCAGACTTGTTTGAGAATTGCCCTCTCATGACATAGATACCATTGCCACCCCCAACCCCCCAGCAAAAACAATGACGTACTCTGTGATATGTATCCACCATCTGAATAGCATCCAAAGAGAAGTGCTCTTTTCATGATCTCTACTTACAATGTCCCAACAACCCGGGTGGTGCTTGCTTGTGTTTGATCCCCAGGGAAGAGCCTTGCCAGCCCAAAGTCCGAAATCTTGGGATTCATGTCTGCATCTAAAAGGATGTTGCTGGCTTTCAGTCCCTGTGTATGATCTTCACTTGTGATTCTTGATGAAGATATTGCAGTCCTAGTGCGATTCCCACGATGATCTTGTACCTCCTTCCCATTCTAGCAGGTGTGATGCTGCAGGATCTAAATCGTTCGAGCATAAATCAAGAACATTAGCCAAGCCCATCCACAAGTCAGTGGGGACATAATTTAAGGGATTTTTGCAGAGGGGTAAAACTGTGTGAGATTAATCTATCATGGATTTACAATTTTCATGCATATCCTGTTGGAAAAATAATGTACATGAACATACGTAAAATATGATGGCATGAACATTATATACATATCGTCCCACAGATATAGATAAGATCTGATTCCAATCCAAAAAGAAAATGCATGCATATGTGCAACAAATCAAGAAAAATAGAATAAGATTAGAACACTTAGACGAGCCGCCTGTAAAGACTCCCCTTAGAGAAGTTATCGCCCCCAACATACCAGTGCGACAGAGTCAACGATCTTCTCTCAAGATAGAACAGCTATAAGGATTCGCCTCTGCGTGAAGACAATCACTCCTCGACGATAACCTCCAGAACACGTTCTTCTTCGTCAATCAAGAAAAATAGTGGTGTAGGGTCTTTCTCAACATGTATGTAGCATTCCCGATCGACGGGTTCAAGAACATCTGAGAGAGCAAGTAAGAAAATATGACCTTTAGAATAAAGGGAGAGCGCTACCACGAAAAGGACCTAAGATGCCCTCCGAAGCGTCGCTTCGGCTGCCCTCAGGTTCGCCTACATCATTTTCTTCACCAAGAAAAGAAGCATTGCGCCCCCTTTTTCCTTCGAAAAAGACTTTCTGTACTTTTT